>JANPWJ010001145.1:0-15858 GCA_027406325.1 Blastocystis sp. subtype 2
CTCTTGCTCCAAGGAGTATGGGGATCGATCTTCTTTCCGTCCAGCTTAGCAACTATTCAGTGAGGGCAATGTAACTTTGCAATACCCGTGGGAGCGAACGCAGAGAAACAGCGAGCGCTACTGACATTCACCAGCTTTGCCGATTTTGACACCACTCTACGCCATGAGACACCTTTCGCCTATGGCAGCGTCCTACGAAAGCATCCTATCTCGATTTTGCGGATTCTGAGAATTGGAGAACGAAAAGCGTTTTCGTGGAATAACCGCGGTGTGTGAGCAAAAGTGGGAATCGACTTGTTTGCTGTTTCTCTCCATTTCTACGCCGTTCCGACGCCTCTCCGCACATCACACACACAACCATGGAGAAAAAGAAAAAGCTAACGGTGGGACTCGAACCCACAACCTCTGGATTAGAAGTCCAATGCGCTATCCAATTGCGCCACGCAAGCTCAACTCGACACACCTCCGCCTCTTCCCTGCCCTATATGAAGACTTCAGTCTGTCAAACAAACACGACACACGTATCCCTCGTTGGTTGCGATGGAAATGGGCGTCTGACAGTACGGACAGTACCCATAGAGCGTGTTAAAGGACTGCTTCGTTGTCGGGTTGGAGCGCATCATGTCCAGAAGACACGTGTAGTGGAACACGCGCCCGCACTTCTCGTTCGGGCAGCTCTTGTCCGGGAGGAAGGTCTTTCCGTGGTCCTCCAGCTTGTATCTACGCGTGAACAAGCGCGCAAAACGGCACGAGTAGCAAATCGCGCACTCGATTTCGTACTGACTGATCGACGTCTCGGAGGGCTCGGGAAGCGAGATTTGAAGCAGCGTTTCAATGTTGATGCGCGGAACCACGTCCATCCTCCTAGCACTCACGCCACTCCTGCAATCGCACCAATCTCGAATGTGGGCATTCATCTGCCTTTCGAGCTCCTCCTTCTGCGCCGTAGGTCCAACCAGTAGCAGCTCGCCCATGGCAAAGGGCCTCTCCAGATTCACAGTGTACATCAGCGAGCACTGGTTCTCTACCCATTCATCCCCGCCCGTTCCCTTACGGAGATAAATGCGGCGATAGTTGTGCTCAAAGGTCGGTTTCGTTGGATCAATGACGACGCAGTGTCGGTCCATGTCCTCCAAAACGCTCCACACAGCGTCATATCGATCTAGCACAGCTCGCAACTCGTTGAGAATAGCGTGGAGGGAATTGCTCTTCTTCCACTGGAAATCGACCTTGTCGGGAAGCGCAAGTTGACACTGCGGAATTCCGTCCGGATACGTCTCGGGTAATGTAATGGTGACGTCGTGGGACCGTTTTGAAGCGTCCTCCAGGGTGAAAGACAAGCGCCGAAGATCGTCACTCATGCTCGTCACTGCGTTCCACCCGAGAGACTCAATATCGCGGAGCACGGAGCAGTAGTACGCAAAGGGCAGACTCTATGCGTGATTCTATGCACACATCCCTGCCATCTCCTTCTGGGTCGTTGCTATATTGTACTGCAGCTTTTCGATCAGTAGCTGCAGCTCCTGAGCAAAGTCACTCACCGTTTTGCATTGTGTTAGTTTCTATGCTCATTATGACTCTCGGACATTCCACCATTTCAACAACTCCCTTTGAATCCCCGATCAGCTTGAGGAGACTGCGATTGCACGATATCGTTGCGCCCTTCAGCGTGCGGAACGAGGGCTTGTTGATGCGCAAGCAGAGGAAATAGAACTGTCCCTAGGGTTGAATCCCCCTCCAGCACGAACGTTCACTCGCTCAATGATTGTCCATTTGTTCTTTGTCGTGTGGTCTTCGAGTACAATGTATCGGTTCTTTGACAGAGACATGAATGTGATCCCGCCAAATCCGCTCACCCCACTCCTGTCATGGTTCCGCAGTTTCTGTCACGAGAGAAATGAGGGCATGCGCCATTCCCATGACTCTCTCAATATACCCCCGATTTTGGTCATCTGTGAAAGAGAAGAAAAGAGTTGTGCATAATGAGTAAACCAACGGAAGTTCTCGTGAAGTGGGATAAGGACAGAAAGTGGGAGGAGATGTGCGTTTCTCGGTGTTGTGTTCCTCATGTCTAGCAAGGAAACGAAGGTGCAGTACGTGGAGCCCAAAGGATCGATTGATCATGTCGCTGGCGTGCGCTACTTTATGTCGGAGAATGGAGGATCCAAGCAGCCGTGGTACGGAGAAGTGATCGCCATGTTCATCAACTTCCTCTTCGCTGGCATCGTCCCCTTCTTGATGATTCTCTGTGTCATCGGATGGTACTCAGTACGTGCTAGAAGTGACGATTCCTCTTTCGCCTCATGGATAGTCATTTTCGCACTGTCGTTTTTAACGCTGCTGATCCCTGTCAAGGTGTACGATAAGGACGTTCTCCAGTGGAAGATCTGGGACTCCCTCTACGACTACTTCTCCTAGTACGCGTCTCGCCATTCTATTCACTGTAGTTCCATCATTTTCGACAAGCAGCTGGATGTCAAGCAGCACTACCTCTACGCGGAGTACCCTCACGGAGTGTCGTTCCCCGCCTCCTCATTCACGTCTAGAACGCCCATCGGGTGCATTGTCTCCGGATTCGCCTTCCCGCATTTCTCCCCCTATGTTCCTTGCTACATATCCATTCTTTCCCTCTCCTCGCCCTCCTTCATTCCACTCGCTCACCACGGGCAGCGCGCTCATGATCCCTCTCTACTCCGCCATTCTCAAGTGGACGGGCTGCGTCACGGCGACCAACGCCAATCTCCGCAAGGCGCTGAACCAGGGTTCCTGCGCCGTCGTCGTTGACGGAATCGCGGGAATGTACGTGAACGAGCCCAGGAAGGAGATGATCAAGTTTTCGGGCAGAAAGGGTTTCGTTCGCGCGGCGGTGGAAACCGGCACGGCGATCGTTCCCGTGTACCAGTTCGGCACTTCCCGCATGCTCAAGCTGGTCCCGAAGAGCTTGGAGAAGCTCGCCAGAAAGATGAAATGTGCGATGGGTATCATTATGGGCCGTTTTGGCCTTCCGATTCCCCACAAGGTGCCCATCATGTCTGTGTGTGGCGCGCCCGTCCCGGTGAAGAAGGTGGCGAGGGATGATCCTGCATTCGATGCGTACGTGGACGAGGTGCAGCAGCTGGTGGCTGACGAAATCCAGAGAGTGTAGGTGTGGTGGTGGTGATGAATGGGTAGGTATTACAAGTACCGCTGCGTGTATGGGTGGAACGATCGTCCTCTCGAGATTTACTGAGTCGGTGTGTTTGTTTGGAGACGTGTTTTCAGTTTGAGACGCTTTCATTCTCCTGCAATTCTCTTCAAGACTCTTTCACTCCCCTCATACTCACTTCGAGACTTCTCCCCTCCAACTCACTTCAAAACTACTCCACTCCCCTCAAAGACACACCAGTCATGGCGCACTTCCTCGATTGCGCCATCGCGAGGATCATCGCCTTCTGCCTGATTGGCATCGGAATCCCCGTCTTCGTCACTCTGCTCTTCCTCCCCGCGTGGTACGGACGGTATGCGAAGAATTGCAAAATGCTGTTTGGCTCCGTTCCAGCCAGAACGGCGTGGATTCTTCAGGAGTGTCCTTCCTTCCTCATTCCGTTCGTTTCTCTCTTCTTCCACAGCGACCAACTCAAATCGAACTACGTGAACGTGGTTTGTCTCGCGTTCTACATGTTCCACTATCTGTACAGGTCGCTCCGTTTTCCTTCCCTAATCCCTAGATCCTTCATCTATCCGTTCCGGATTCGACACGGAAAGAACACACCCACCGAGATCTTCCTCATGGCGGTCGTGTTCTGCCTCCTGAACGGCTACATTCAAGCCACGTACCATCTTGCGCCGTGCGTCGTGCGGAGCGGGTCGTGGCTGTATGACCCTCGTTTCATCATCGGCGCGCTCCTCTTCGTGGCGGGCATGGCAATCAACTGGAACTCGGACGCGATTCTGCGCCGTCTCCGCGAGGACGAGAGCAGCGGCTACAAGATTCCACGCGGCGGCTTCTTTGAGTACGTGTCGGGAGCCAACTACTTCGGGGAGTGTGTGGAGTGGATCGGGTACGCCGTGCTGACCTGGGACCTCGCCGGCTTCACCTTCGCCTTCTTCACCATCGCCAACATCGGTCCGCGCGCGATCCAGCACCACAAGTGGTACAAGGAGACCTTCGGCGACGACTACCCCTCCAGCCGCAAGGCGCTCATTCCCTTTGTGCTCTCTCCTCTTTCTTCCAACAAACACGCCACATGGTCAAATACGAAGTCAACTCCTCTCCGGACACCGACTCCAACTGCACTCTCAAGTCCTGCGCCGCCTTCTCCACCTCCGCGTCCTCGTCCTCCAGCAGATCCGCCAAGTACGGGATCGTGTCGGGCAGCAGCGGCAAGTACTCCTGCGACATGCGCGCGAAGCACTCGTGAATCACCTTCATCGCCGCCAGCTTCACCTCCTTCAGCGGCGAGCGCGTCTGGATGAGCACCTCGTGGTTGAACGACTGCCACCAGTCGTCGTGCCCGCTCGTGCACACCACCAGCTGCACCACCGTCGGCACGACGTAACTCGACATGAACTTGGGGTACTCCTGCGCGTAGTCGGGCACGAAGTACGCGCCGATCATCTTCACCAGCGGCGTCGCTGCCATCCTGAACTTCTCCTCGTCGATCCAGCCCTCCGTGTTGTACAGGAAGCACTTGTAGAACGCCAGCACCACCGTCTTCACCAGCTTGAACAGCAGCGCGCCCTCCTCGCTCCGCTTCTCCTTGTGGAACGCCTTGTTCGACGCCGCCACGAAGTTCACCATCGTCTGGAAGAACTGGCCGTAGAACGGCGTGAAGATCGACTTGAACGTCTCGCTCAGCTCCACCACCAGCGTGAACACCGGGATCGCCTTCGACGTCGGCGGCAGGTCCTGCTCCGTCACGTGCTTGCCCTCGCCCGTCACGTCCACGTTGCTCACCGACTTCTCCTCCATCCAACTCACCGTCTTCATCAGCAGCGACGTCAGCTGCACCTCGTTCAGCTTCAGCGCCATCGCCACCATCGCCGCCACCACCGTCTTCTCCACCGCGTCCACATCCTCGCGCGCGGCGTCCCAGCGACTGCGCGTCTCGAGGCCCGTGACGCAGAACGCCCACATGCGCTCGTAGCAGTTCTTCATCTTCTCCTCCGAGAGCGTGTCGCACACGCACTTCAACAGCTCGTACAGCCCGCACAGACTGGCGGCGGCGTCGCGGTCGATCTCCTTGGAGGCGTCGTAGATGGCGGGCAGTAGCACGCGCTCGCTGATGTTCTCGCTCAGCAGCGTGAACAGCACGCGGATGGCGCCCACGATCACCTGGCGCTTCGACGCCACCAGCACGGGCGACAGCACCACCACCAGCATCTGGCGCAGATACGCCGACAGCAGCGAGCCCTGGTACGTCACCACGGAGGTGAGCGAGCTGATCAGACCCTGCGTCAACACGAACGCCTCGTCCAGCTGGTTCTGACGGTCCTGCACCACCGTCGCCTCCGCCTCCTCCTCCAGTAGCTCGATCTCCTCCTGCAGCGACTGCAGACGCTCGCACGTGGCGCCGAGGTCGCGCAGCAGCGGTGGAAGCACCTTGGGAAGGAAGGGGATCATCTTCGCGCCCAGCTGCGAGCACATCATGGACAGCGCGATGTACGCAGAGCCCTTCAGCGCCTGTTCGTCGCTCTTCGCGCTGACGGTCTGCGTCACGATCTTCACCACCGTGTGGATCGCGGGGATGAAGGCGTCGGGGTAGTCCGCCGCGAAGAACTGGACCAGCACGTGCAGGGAGAGGAGCGCCGTCTGCCGGTTGGCGCTGGACTCCTTCTCGTTGTCGCAGATCGCCACCAGGTTGGACACGAACTCGATGTACTCGTTGCAGTCGTCCTCCGACAGGTCCTCGATGCCCTCGCTGATCTTCTTGTTCAGGATGATCAGCGCGCGCTTGCGCAGGTTGCTGTCGTCGTGGCGGACCAGCACGCTCAGCACGCTCAACAACGACTTCACACTCATCACCTCGCTGAACACCGTCACGCAGTCGTACAGCGAGAGCTCCAGCTCGCGGTACACGCGGATCAAGCCCACCTCCTCCTTCGTCTTGGAGCGACCGCGCGCCGCCTCGCCGACCGCCTCCTTGCGCAACGTCGCGTTCTGGAGCAGCAGGAGAAGGTGCTCGATAATCTGGATGAAGAATTGCTGAATCACCTCCACGTCCTTCGTCGCCGTCACCACCTTGTTGATGAACGCCTGGTTGGAGATGATGTCCCGCACGAACTCGATCACCACCCGACACACGTTCACCACGTCGAAGGTGTTCCATTCCGCCACGGGCAGCGACTCCATCAGACTGGTTGACAGCTCGCGCGTGCGGTTCATCTTGCGCGGCGCCGCGTCCGCCTGCGCCGTCAGCATCTCGGCAAAGCAGCAGAGCACGCCCAACGCCTGGATCTGCGAGTTGAGCGAGATCTCCAGGAACATGGTGGTGACGAAGCGCGTGGAGTTGGCGGCGAGCGAGCGCTTGCGCTTCGACAGCTGCTTCTTGGTGGAGGGCTCCTCCTCCATGGCGGAGGGGTCGCGAATCGACACGCCGTGATTGAGCAGGAGCAGGTAGAGAGTGATGTGACCGACGTAGCGCAGCGACGAGTTGTTGAAGAGCCCGTTGAGCAGCACCACGCTCTGCGAGTAGGGAATGTACGGCACGCAGGACAGGAAAATCTTGTAGATGCGCAGCAGCTGTTCGGTGTTGGTGAAGCGGCGCAGGCAGTAGGAGATGATGCTCGTGATCACCGCGAACGACTCCTCGTCCTGGTTGTGGATCACGCTGTGCGCCAGGTCCTCGAAGCACGCGAACAGACACGAGTCGGTGGCGGCCTGGTGCAGCGAGGCGAGCAGCGACAGCAGCTGCAGGCACGCCTTCTTGATCTGCGTGGTCAGGTTGAACTGGATCAACTCCACCAGCAGCTGCGGCGGGATGTTGATCTCCGTCTGGATCGACACGCTGTTGCGACGCAGACGCTTGCTACCCGGCTGTGGCTTTGCTCGGTCCTCCGGCGTGATCACCTCCTCACCCTGCGAGCACGCGTTGACGATGGAATACAACGACTCCAGCACGATCTGCACGGGGTAGAAGACGGAGAGCGAGTCGCTCACCACCGTCGTCGTCTCCACGTCCTCCAGCGTCATCGTGCCGTCGGTGGCGCGCTGTTCCTCCGCCATTGCGCTCTCCTTCTTCGGGGCGTGCGCGCGCAGGATCGCCACCAGGCGGTTCAGCAGCAGGAGCAGGACGTCCACCACCTGCACGCTGTTGCGGAAGTGCGGGTTGCGCGTGATCACCTCCACCAGCGCCGTCATCATCTGAATCGCGAAGCGCTCCTCCGCCTCCGTGCCGATCGGGAGCGCAGCGATGCTCTTGCCCTCGTCCACCAACAGTCCCAGACTCACGTCGAACTGGTTGATGGCGTTGTAGATGTCCAGCGCGTCAATGCTGGGATGGGACGGCACCAGCAGCAGCAGGCCGTGCACCCACGCCAGGCGCTCCGTCGGGTTCATCGAGGCGAACACGTCGGGCGTCATGGCGTGCAGCACGTCGGTCATGATGGTGTAGGGTTGCGCGTCCACCAGCACTACGCACTCCTCGTGCATCATGGCGTACACGAACTCTCTGAACTCGCCACTGCGCTCCGTCGTCTGCGCCATCGCTTTGAAGAACAGCGCCAGCACGCACTGCCACTCCTCCACCAGCTGCGCCGCCACCACGTTCTTGCTCTGCGGCTGCTTGCTCGCCGCTCTGAACTCGTCGTACACGCGCCTGCACGCGTCGAACACCACGGCTTCGGAGGAGGCGTGGTAGGGCAGGTTGCTGAAGAGGCGGAGATACCCCACGCGCTGCGCGCGAGTGGGACAGGCGAGGATCAGCGGGAGCAGCGAGGCGGAGAGCGACATGACGGGGATGGCAGGTCGCGACGCCTTCAGTAGCACATTGAGTTTGATCGCGAGAAGCTTGGCGTCGTCGCGGATGTCGCTGCGGTAGGAGAGAAGGTACTGGATGAACTCCACCAGAATCACCGTCTTCTCGCTGTCGTCCAGCACGTCCCTCGAGGCGTCGTCGGCGATCTTGCTCTCGCTCTTCTCCATGCTGTTTCTCCGCTTCTTCTCGCTGTTCATCGTCTCGTTCATCACACTCTTTCTCACCACGTCCAGCACCAGCAGCGCTGTCGACCGCACGCCCATCACCGGATTGCCCAGGTGCTGCACCACACTCATCACCAGCGTGCCGAAGAACGCGTAGTCGATCTTCATCTCGGGCAGCAGGCCCGCCAGCTTGTTCAGGCTGTGCACGATGATGGGCGTTTCACTGGAGCAGGAGAGAAGGGTGACGAACGGCGTCCAGGGCTGCGTCTTCCACACGTGCGAGCACACGCTGTTGGCGAGGACCATGAACGCGCTCTTCTGTGGCGTGAAGGAGGTGAAGCAGAAACAGAGCAGCGAATACGGGTGTGCCGACTGTGCCAAAACCGCGCCGAAATCCGTCATCACGTGATCCATGTCCCACGCCACCTCGCTCGACACCAGATACATCATCTTCATCAGCAACACCGCTCTGTCCACGTCGGAATATTCCAACGTGTCTCCGATCAGCGCCTCGCCCTTCAGCGACGCGAAGTCACTCGCCGCAAGGCGCACGCGGTTCGCCACCTCGGGCTTGAGTTCCACCAACACCTTCTCCGCGTAGTCGGTGAACAGACACGCCAGCTGCGCGCACGCGGACGCGTTCTTGGCTTGCGCCATGTACCGGAGCAGTGCAAAGCTGAAGAAGAGCGTCACGGAGGCGTTGCGGCCCACCATACCGCGATAGAGCGTGACCACTGCGTCGTTTGGCAGCGTCACGAGCACCGCCGTCACCGCCTTCACCATCGCTCGCAGCGACTGCGTGGGCTTCAGATGACACGCCTTGGAGAAGGCGCAGGGCAGCGCGGCGACGAGCGCGCAGAGACTCGCGCGACAGGCGTCAGAAGGACACTCCAGGAGGAAGACGAAGAAGAGGTGGAGTGCCTCGAGCGCGGGCTGCGACTGCAAGGAGGCGAGGGAGCGCGTCTGGAGGAAGGCGAAGATGGACTCGAAGACGGGCACGAAGCGCTCGTCCTGGACGCGTTTCTGCTCCCAGAACTGCGTCAGTACCTCCAGCAACACCGTCACCAGCTCCTCCTCGGAGAAGGCTTGCAACAGCGCGTCCTTGGCGTCGACGATGCGTGCAAGCAGCGTCACATCACCACTCTTCATCAGCGCAGCGAGACTGTTCCGTGTGAACTCCTTCTCGCTGGGGTTCATGTCCGCCAGCTGGCTCAGCAGCAGCTCGCACACCTCGCTCTGCGTCTCCTTGTCGCTCGACTCCACGCTCAGCAGCAGCGAGCGCCCGTTCTTCAGCAGCATGTGGCTGCTGCCGTAGAACACCGCCGTCGCCAGCTCCTTCAGCGGCAGGTCGTTCGCCAGCTGCGTCATGTGCAGGTCGAACGCCTCGGGGAACTGCGAGCTCAGCGCCAGCAGCACCTTCTGCGTGTTCTCCTTCTCCGCCGCCGACAGCTTCGGCGTCACCAGCGCCGCCATCTGGTCCAGGTAGAGAGCGACGTAGTCGGCGGACTCGGCGGGGCGGAGATACGCGGGAATCGCGGAGAGTTGGCGGAGGTAGCTGCCGTCGGTGAGGAGGAGGCGGCAGTGTGCGGGCGCCAGCGCAGCGATGACGGGGAACACGGAGACCTTCTTGGCGAGACGATCGAGCGAGGACTCGAATGTCGAGTTGGCGAGGAAGGAACTGGCCGTCTCCACAGGGAGCGAGTAGGAGGCGTTGTTGCGGAAGAGGAGGAGGAGACACTCCACCAGCTGGCTCATGTTGCAATCCTTGTTGCGGAGGATGTTGTTCAGGCACGCCGTGATGATGTCGTTGCTCAGCGACACGTTCACCGCCACCTGCGCCAGGATGAGGAACGCGGTCGCCTGGAATTCCGAGTTCGCCGACGCGAAGCCCTTGGACGCGAAAGCGATCAGGGCACGCACGTACTCCTCCTGGAGCTGTCCGGAGCGCGTGATGTCCACCACGATCGAGCAGAGGAGCGTCAGGTGAACCACGGGAATCGCGCTGTGCTCGTTCAGGTTGCGGAGACCGTTGAGAATGAACTCGAGGAAGGAGAAGTCCTTCAGGCACTGGTTTGAGAGCGAGGAGCGGATAATGGGCGTTCCGGCCTTCTTCACGTTCACGAGGAAATCGAAGAGATGGCTCTTCAAGTCGCAGATCTTGAAGACGCGAGCGAAGAGAGCGGTCTCGTGATACGGCAGAACGGCGAGGAAGAAGTCCTCCGCGTTAAACGTATGGATGCTAAAGCGACGGATCAGGTACTCCAACGTCTTCTGGACGGACTTCAGCAACATGTAAGGAGCGACGCTGAACAAGTAGTCCCGGACCTGCTCATCGATGTTGCGGTTTTCCTCCTCGTTGAGGAGCATGCGGTCCACGGAAGACATCTTCGTTCCGAAGAGAGAATCCTCAAAGCGGGAGAACCGGTCGTCAATACGAATCAGCTCCATAATTCCGTTTCTCCCCATCGCGTAAATCGACTGCGTGCTGACGCGCTGCGCCTCCTTCGGGGAAAACAGGATGGACGAGGAGTCCATCGTATCCGCGTTTGCCACATGAAGTCTTTTTAACTGAGAAGCAAGTTGCGTCAACATGGTCGCCGATACTGCTTTTCTTTGGGTTTTGTGGTTTGTGACGGGCGTTTCATCGATCAATCCTTTCTCCCACAAACAAGGCCAAAGCGCATGAATTCGGGTTTAGCTACGCCCAATCACGACAACCTGCTCCTCGTTCCTGCATCGTGAGTGATGCCCCCCATGCTTACTGCTGAGGACACAGATAGGTTCCTCCCTCCTTGCCGATCCGACTGTGGCAGCGCGGGCAGTAGTGGCGCCTAGAGTGGGAGTCGCGATTCTCGGCTTACGTCACCTTGGCGCAGTCGCAGCAGAGGAAGAAGAGCGAGAAGGGCCCGATGAGGAAGAAGAAGATGATGGCGAGCGTAACGCTGCTCCGTTAGGGAAACGACTGCTCTTGTTCCGGTGGATATGCACAGGGGCCCACTTCGCGCTCGGTGCAGGTGAGATTGACACTCCGACAGGTGTTGCAATACACGTTCACAGGGCTGGGAGTGAGGGAGAACAGCATCACAAACAGTTTTCCGAGGCGAGCGGAGTTGACTGAGAAGGGGCGTCTTTCGACGGAGACCCTCTGGTCGGGCGCCTTCTCGCTTTCCTTCGACATTTCGGGCTCCTTTTTCTCCGTTTCGGGGTGGATCACGATCGGTTGAAGGACGGTAGCGGGAGCAGGCGTGGCCTTCGGGTGAGTGAGAGGAGGGGAGGATACGTAAGGCGGTGCGTTTGTGGGTGCGGGTACGGGATTGTACTCCACGGAGTAGTGCTGGATTTCTTGCGATTGCGACATTGTGAAAAGAGTGAGGAGGGATGAAGGTGGATCCCTTTCTTCGTCGTGATGGTGTGGGTGTGAAGGAGATTTGGGTGTTTATGGTTGTGTTAGTGGAAGATGATTTGAGAGTGAATGGAGTTGTGAATGATAGTTCGCAGAATGGAGTGAATGACAAACTCAGAAAGCGCGCTCCACACTCAAGTAACACTCAAACAACACTCAAACAACACACTCGAATAACACTCCAAACAAACACAACACCCATTAATCTACACACACAGGGAGTAATTGCCCATCGCGTAGGAGCACAGACACTTCTCCTTCTCCCACGACCCAGTGCAAGCGTACGTCAACGCGCCGCCCTTCGCCTTGAACACGCCCGCGCGCAACGGCGACTTCTCTTCCAGCCCCATGTCTCGGTGAACGAAGAAGGTCAGCGAAAAGCGCTACGCATCACGCACACCCCACACATCCACCTTGGGCTGGAAGACGTCCAGCACCCTCGTCACCAAGTCCAGGTAGTCGCTGCAGGGGATGTTGGTCTCGAAGCTGGCGTAGCTGCAATGCGCTTCGGGCGTGATGTGGATGGTGTAGAAGCCGCCCATCGTCAGCCCGTTCATCGAGTAACCACAAGGTTCAAACAAGTAGTCGTCGATCAAGGAGTCCGGGTACAGCGCGCCGATCCCGCTCGCTCTCTACGCGTCACAGCCCGCCCTCGCGCCCACGGTCACGCTCTGCGCCGTCTTGGCTCCATCATTGAAGAACTGTTCCGCCACTTCGGGAGCCATATCGTACATCATCATGTTGAAGAAACAGCAGTCCAGCCCGCCCTCGCAGAACGACGGCTGCGACATGGACACGGGGGAACCCGGAACCATGAAGCAGTCGAGCGCCTTCTCCCCGGAGACCAGCTGCGCGCTCTCCACGGGCACGTCGACCCACTCCAGGGACGACGACAGCGAGCTGGCGAAGAACTCCTGCGCCGAGGGGCTGAGCCACGAGTGGGAGAAAAGAAACACGTGGTCGCCCATCGAAGGACCTAGCAAAGCGCCACAATCGGAAGGGAAGTACGAGCGAAGGAAGGCATCCTGCGCGTGAGGGGGGGAGAGCGGGCCTACCGAATCCTGCCAGCGACTGTGCGGATACAGCTGCTCGAGAGGGAAAAGATAGTTCTTGCTGCTGTAGAGCATAAACTCGAGCAGCATTCCTCTCTTCTACGCGTGAGCCTCGCCCATGGAGCGCACCTTCAGCAAGTCCAAAACAAGCGGGAGCGCATACAACAACAATGTTCTTCCACACGTTTTGAATATGCACAGATTATCAAAGACGAAGAGGCTCGATTCGCTCAGAACGTAGGCCGTACAATTCCTAGACGTCACCAACGCGTAGCGGCCCTACTCGCTTTCGCACTGACTCAATATTGTACACTTGGCTTCGTTGAGAATGGTCTGCCACGTAGAGCGCGGAATCGCTCGAAGGCCGCGGTTTGGCTTCACGGAAGCAATCTTAATCTGGAGAATCTTTTCGGCACCCTCAAAACCGGATGCCGTTTCAACATCAGTATGTGAAGTGTCCATAGTTTTGTTTCTGCTAGTTTCAGAGTATCGAGTAGTCTTGTAGGTCCCTTCAAGGCATAGAGTGACAGGAATTATCCCTTGTCTAAACCGATAAGGAACGGCCCTGGCTGCCCTACGTTGAGTACTTTGAATCCTTTTCTTTGTAGAAAAGAGCTTGTACACGAATGCACAAAACAATACTGAAGAAAACCCGCAATACCAACCATTCCGCGATGATTGGGCGCCCCGACTCTCGTGCGTCCGGAATGTTCGTTCGCGCTGCAGAATCCCCCCTGTTTCTGGCACTCCCTCTTTGACAGAATGACCAGCAGGGAAGCGTTATGGTTGTGCGGATGGATTCGAATCGGGAGAGAGAAGCCGTGGGAGAAGGGCGGGGTGATTCTTCACATGATCGCGACTGCGTTGGGAGGGGATTCCTGCGAAGCGGAGGAGTGCAATGCAACGAGAGAAGCCGCAATTCGTGGGTTGGGTGACAATGAAAACACAGGCGGGACGCGAATGAAAACGATTCCAATGCATTGAATGAAGCGCGGAGGAATGCGATCATCTCATTTCTCATTCATGTTGCGTCGACACTCCTTTTCCGAGGTCGATTTTCCTGCTCGTGATGACGACATGCCGCGAAAGGAGCAGAAGAGGAGGAGAAATGGTGTTTTCTATGTCTTGTCGTCGCTTTCGTCTTTGGTTTCATCCCGTAGTCTTGTATTCTTTGTCCTCGCTCTTGTTCTACTCATAAAGGTCGAAACCGACGTAGTCTTAACGACAAACCCTCCTCTGTACGCCTTCGATTCGATTCTCTCCTCATCGCGTAGCAACAAGCAGTACAGAGTCGTCGATGATCGGTTGGATTCATTTTTCCGTTCCCTTCTGCATCTCGAGTGATTCCGTAGAGAATGCGGAGTCTTCCCCCTCAACGCTGGAGGACCGCGCATCCTATGAGTTCAATTTGGGCGAAGCGCTCCACACTTCCCTCTCCGACCCGAAGGAGCTGAGGGAGAAGCCGGCTCTCTCCGACAAGTATCGCGATGCTCTTTTTAGTCTCTCTGGGCCGGCTCCGCTCAACGGCTTCGATGACGAGTTCTCCGTGAAGCAGTCCCACCGCCTCCATCTGTTTGAAGGCAATCGCGATGTCGGCGCGTCGTTTCAGCCGACGAGGAGTACGCTTTCCTCCTTCCTCTCATGTAGTCATTCCGTCCTCATCCACCGATTTTGATGTTTCCATTATCACGCAGACATCGTGCGTGTTTGAGTGTTGCATCACACGTAGCGTGGAACGTCTCTTCTTTTTCCCGCATCTTCTCGCTCGTTGGAAAGGGTATGTGTTTCTCTCCCTGTTGACTCTAGTCCAATGAGCGCGACGATCATGCTCCAGAACGATCACGACGCCTCCGTCTTCGCCGCCTTTCTCCGCAACACGCCGCTCCCGCACCGATTCCGAATGGTCACCTACACACGCACGCCGGCTCGCAACTGCATCGTTTACTACGAGCGAGTCGATCTCAGTGCGTCGCACGACCCGGATGACACCGTCGTGTACGGGAAGGACGGTCTGCCGTACCGCCGCGTGTGTCGCGACGACAGCGAGCGCATCTATCCGATCAACCGCCTCCGCAACCTGGCCATCCAGAACACGCTAACGACGCACTTCCTGGTGCTGGACATGGACATGTGGCCCGTGTCCACTACCTACACGGACCTGATCACGCTGCCGCGGAACGTCCTCCAGAACGAGCACCTCGCACTCATCCTTCCCGCGTTCTCGCTGAAGAAGAAGGCGGTGAAGAAGTGTCGGTCCTTCCAGGAGTGCGTGGAGACGGCGGCGCCGCTGCTGCCCAACACCAAGCGCGAGCTGCAGGCGTGCGTGGAGAAGGAGGAGTGCTCCACGTTCCGTCCCGAGTCGTTCACACACGTGGGGCTTCTCTGTCGTGCTGACGAGTAGAATTACATGGTGGATGGTTGGTTCTCCTTCCCCGCGAGCACTCGCTTCATCTTCAAGCAGTGCTTCAACCACGTGTTCCAAGAGCCTTATCTGATGGTGCGTCGCTCGCTGTCGCTGCCGCTGTTCGACGAGCGTTTCATCAACTACGGGTACAACAAGGTGCAGTGGGTGGAGCACCTGCGCTGGATCGGCTACCAGTTCGCGCTGATCATCCAGTCGTTCGCGGTGGACGTGCCACACCCGCCGTCGGAGTACGCGAAGTCGTGGTCGAAGCAGTGGGAGGCGAAGGAGAACGCGAACATCACGATGCGGAAGGTGTACCGCAAGTTTTTGACGGAGTTGCGGAACCACACGAATGATGACAGTACGGTGTTCGTGTGTTATCGGTACAAGAGTGGGTGTGGGGAGGGTGTGTGAGGCGTAGATCGGTACACGAAGAATATTGCGGTGAATCATCAGGATATGGTGGATCGGAGGGAGGTGGTTGTTTCTTCTGGGAAGGGAGTTGCTGCTGAGAAGGGAGTGTCTTCTGGGAAGGTGATTTCTGAAAAGAGAGTCACTTCAATGAAGTCGTCTCCTGAGAAGGAAGTGGCGTCCAAGAAGACTCCAGAAAGACCTTCAGAAAGAACGAGTAAGAAAGCGCTTCCCAAGGACGTCTCCAAAGAGAAACCACTCTCCGAAAAGAAAGAGCCAAAACGCAAAGTCATCGTCTTCACGAAGAAAAGGAAGATCTAGTTGCTTCTCCTTGTTTCAACAAGCATAAGTGAACGAGCTCAACCGAGCAATCAGAACAACTGAACACACAACGACTGAATCACAACAAACACACGCAAAAGCAACAGCGACTTAAAGTCGGCAACAATAACTGCTCGACTGTGTGATA
>JANPWJ010001146.1:0-15315 GCA_027406325.1 Blastocystis sp. subtype 2
GTACCTGAAGAAGAAGGGTGCGTTTAAGAAATAGTGATTTAGTGGGGTGTTTGTTTCTAAGGGATTGGCGGGTTCAGTTTTGATGTGTGTGCGATTGTCATTCTCTCCTAGATGGGTGTATTCTTCAAGAGTGATTTGGATAGTGCACGAGAATGACAGGCTCACAGCTCAAACCCTTTCTGATTATACGGAGAGGAACGAACTGCTTCGCTAAACCACATCATGGTTCCTTTCACCGAATCGACAGCTCGCCAACAAACACAATACGTTCCGCGATTATACTCATACTCTGGGATCGAATCCGCGGTTAGAACTCTCGGTTCGTTCTCGGGAGTGTGTTGCGCCATTCTCTTAAAGAACAGCTTTCCTGTGGTCACCGCCATTTCTACAGACAGATTGTGATGCGCCGGTTGCAGTTGCTACCCATCACTCCCTCATTCCATTCCTACTTGTTCTATCCACAGCGGCAGCTTCCCACTATTGTCAGAGCGGTCGTACCGTTGATCCGCGAACACGACGAAGGAATAATCGTTCTTGTTTCGAATCGTTCTTCCCACGCACTGCGCGCTCTGTAAATCATCTCCATCCAAACACACACAACCTGTCGAATGGCGTCGTACACGTAATACTCGTTTTCGTCGATGTCGTATTCATTTCGCAAGTACTCGAGCTTTATCTTCAATTCTTTGGACTGGGAGTTCCTATGAATAACGCAAACATAATACACCAACAAAAAGGGAACGCCCATGAGAACGCAGCAACGTCCGTAATGATCGTTGAAATGGACGCCTTCCGAAATATGGCCCCGAACGACGCACAGCAACACAGCCCCCTTTCCCTCGTCGCACGCCTTCTTGTAGTTGTACACCGCCAGGTTGCTCTCGTTGACATCCCGACTCTCGATAAACAGCAGCTTGTAGTTGAACAGGTCGCGCAGCACGCCGTGTTCGTCCCACTCGCACAGGAACAGCTCCAAGTGCGAGTAGCTGGTGAAGAAGCAGATGATGCCGTCGGGCACGATTCGGGCCAACTCCACCAACATGTTCCCTACCCCTCACCCCTCGTCGGTTCCACTACCGTAGGTCACAGCGACCACGCGATTGCTTCGCAACGTGTACCGACTCGACAGCGCCACCTCCTTCCGGTTCTGCACTTTGTGTGGCTGTGCCGGCTGCTTCACCTCCTTCGCGTTCTCGATCATCATCCTTCCCTGCGCCTCACGCCGCACCCACACGCCTCACCTGGTCGTTGCCGCGACTGATCACCACGGGACAGAGGTGTCGGTTCGGCTCGATGCAGATCGCGCGCTTCACCAGGAACGGGTACTTGAAGAGCTTCGGGTAGTAGTCCATCGGCGACAGCGTGCCTGACAGTCAGCCAGCGCACAGTTCCCTACCGCTCGTGATGATCACGTGCTTGAACAGGTCGAACAGCGGCTTCATCACCAGGCCGGGGTCGCAGCACAGCAGCTTCAGCACGTACTGAGAGGCGACGAACCCCGTGTTCTGCGCGTTGTTGGCGAGGAATGGCGGCTCGATCAGGGTGTAGAACCCGCGGTCGTACAGTCCCACCAGCGTGCAGTAATCCACCACCTTTGATAAGGATGACAGACTATGGATCACTGAACGCGCACACCGCGACTTCTCGAAGGTGAAGGACGTGTCGAGCTGTTGGAAAACCCCGATCAGTGACTTGAATCGTGCGTAAAACATCCGCAGTGTATCAGCGTCCACCACGCAATCCTACACGCTCAAAACCGAGGCGAAAAGCGACATTGTAGAAATCGAGCCGTTTTTCGTTCATGGAATATCCCTCGGACGCCTTGGTCCGAATCCACTCCTTCATCTTCCTCACCACCAGCTTCAATAACGGAATGAAACTCCCCGCCTTCACGAAGGGTCCCTCGATCTACGAGAACACGCACGGAGAAGGACCTACGACGCGCTGGATCATCCCGGAATCGATGCTGGCGAGCACGGGCGGGCTGTTCTCTTCGCTTACTACCCATCAACACGCACGGAAGAGACGACGGAGGTCGGTGCGAGAGACGCCTTGTTGCAGCGTGAGGAAGACGTTCTCGATCTGCTGACGCTGGGCATCCTGGCAGGACTGGAGCTTCTCCGACATCCTGGGGGTGATGGAATGGGAGAGAAACCACTTGGTGAGTTTGCGGTCGGATTCTTCGAGCTCGTTCATGGTGATCGTGATGCTGTGGTTCTCGCAGAGAATGTTGTCGATGTTGTGTCCCTCATCGAAAAGGATGATGTTGTTGCTGTTGTTGAGGTAGGGGAGGATGTAATTGCTGATGTGCGGATCCAAGACGTACTAGGCGTGATGCAGGACAAGAAGCAGTGCCTGATAGTTGAAGACGATGATGTCAGCAGCAGCGAGACTCTCTCGAGCAAGATAGTAGGGACAAATCGTGTTGTGTTTTCCATACTGGCACAGGTCTTCGAGTGTGTATCTACGCGTGATAGCGGAGTGCGGCATGAACATTTCGAACGGGAATTGAAGATCCTTCGTCTTGGCTTTGTATCCCTCATAGAACGAGCAAATGTCCTCGATATCGAACGAGTTGTTCGTGTTTCCGCTCAGTTTCTTCTCGGTATTGCGAATCTTGCAGTGGCACGCATCCTGCAGAATGAAGGAACAGAATGCGGGATGGAAGTGGATATATCAACCGTCACGTCCGCGTTCTTCACGTCAATACTGCTATGAATGCAGAGGTTTCGTCGACTGCTCAAGCACACGCCATTCGTGGGAATGTACTTGTTGCCTAGGACAGCGCGACGGTAGGCAGCAACCCGCTTCAGTTCTTGCATGCATTGGTTCAGTTCCGCAATGGTTCGAGTGCAGTACACGAGTTTACCTATTTCATTATACAGAAGATGAAATGCACGACCCATCCGAGGATTCGCAAATCTCGAAGCCAAGTAGACAGAGAAGATGCACACCGTTTTGCCCGTACCCGTTGGCATTTCGATCAGTGCATGTCCCTTATGCTCGTTTGTTTCAAATAGCTGCTTCAATTCGAGCATGTACTCATATTGCTCTGGATAGATGCTATTGTAACTACAATGAAGCAAACCGGGTATTAGGGTACGGGAACAGCACTTCCAATCCATCCAGACTGAATTGCATTGCGGATAGTGAGTATTGACGGTCACGAAAAGAGAAGTGATTTCGATTGTGCAAAAGGGTGTGAAGTGAAATCGGTGGGGCGCTCAGGGAGTTTCATTCGGGTTAGTTGATGAAAACAGAAATCAGTTGTGAGTTTGCGGATATTCTGTGGTAATTGGTGGTGTGTGGTGTGATGGGTAGCGTTTGATCATGAGCGATTCTTCAAAGAGAATTGAGCGTTTAAATAGCAATGAACCCGAATCATGGAATCACTAAAACAAACACAACAAAGAACAACGCCACTTCAATTCCACACAACAATCAATTGAAGAAATCACGAAGAGCACAAATGTCTACTCATCAACACAACACGAATAACCCACTTCCGACAATCGTAACATCACTCTTGTAGTCAAACTCACAGCCAGGCATTTCAATACGAGTCAAATTGGGCATGTCTAGTCTTCACTCCCACAACAATGAATCACTCTCAAGAACAAGATGACGAGGATACTTGAATGTATAACTCTTGCGTGCTCTGCCAATCAGAGTCGTCAACTTCGGTAAGTCTACTTCATCAATCCATTCTCCTTTCATCACTTCGCATTATCAGTGTGTCCCAAGAATCGTCATTGAAACGGAATGCATCATACTCCATGTAAATCGATACCAACTCAGGCAGGTCTAACCAATCACACAAGTCAAACGAAACCACTCTCATACACAACACGATCACAACGATGGAAAGCACAACCACCATAGTACACAGTCTTCAGTGAAGGCATGTCTATTCGTCATTTCATAACATCAAACACACTTCGTAACTCCAGTGAAGCCCAGTAGAAATTGTTACTGTATCTGCTATTATCACCAATTCGGAGTGATTTCAAAGCATCCACACTCTCAATCTCACACACTTTGTAATCAGAGAAGGATCGATAACCAATGTTCAGTGTCTTCAACCTCGGACAGTTCTTCACATAGAATCGACGATTGTAGTTCTCGCTTTTTTCGCTAGCCGAGAAACTCTTTTGACCAATCACCACAGTCTCCAAATACTTCAACCCATTCAGTTTAAACTCCCTCACAGAGTTGAAACACTCGTCTCCGATTCTCAACTCCCTCAAATAGGTCACTCCACTCAAATCGAACGAGCCCAAACCCCAACTCTTACACCCATTGCTCACCACAAGCACTCCAATCGTGTTATTGGGAAGAGTCAAGGAATTGTTGCACGTGAGCACGAACTGGTGTTTTGACGCTTCTTCAGCCGCTCTCCTCTCCGCCTCCTCTCTTTCCTGTCTGGCTTTCACTTTTCTCAATTCCGGCTCCTCCGCAAGCTCTGAAGCGCCTTCCATCGTCAGCTTCGCAACGCGCTTGAATGCACTGGCAAACACGCACCTTGATAGGCGATGAATGTTCACCAGCTCAACCACCGTCACATTGCAAAGAGCATTGAGTCGTCCTTCAAGCATGCACAGCGAGGACAGATCTAGTCATCAAATCCACTCCATTCCACTCACTCTTCATTATCAGCACACTCTCCTTCTCTTCCTCTCCCTCGAACACATTTCTTCCCAGGCGCAACGAAGTCAGTCCAGGCAAATCTAGTCCTCATTCTCTCCTCTCAAGCGTACCTTCAAACACCATCAATTCGCAATGAATGAAACACCTGTCGTTGATGTTCACTTCACCAATCGCCTCGCAGTTCTTCAACTCAAACGATTTCCATAGCAAGCAGCTCTCAGTGTCAATTCTCAGCTTCTTCAGCTTGGGACAGTTGCTCACTTCCAAACGCCCTTCAGCCATCGTGAACGACCTCGATCCAATCATCACCTTCTCCAAGTTCTCCAGTCCAACCAGCTTCAGTTCTTTCAGATAGGCCAGACAGTCACTGCCAATGAAGAGTTCAATCAATGACGTGCACACACTCAAATTCCAGGTCTCAATCTCCTCTTGGTTGGACATGCCTGCATTCATCTGAATCTTCTGCGTGGTGGAATCAGCGTAATACATATCCTCGCTTTCCTTCACCACGAGGACATTCGTGTTCACAGTGGAGTCATTCATAAAGGAATCCTCGTAAACAAGCGGAATGCCCTGCTCCTCCACCACTTCTTCGGAAGTCGGATTCGAGTTGCGAATCTTCTCTACCAGCTGAAGCAGCACCGGAGAGTTTCCCTCCTCCTTGATTCTCTCAATCGAGTCCTTCACGAAGGGGTGCTATTCGTCACTCTATGATAGAACGCTCACCTCCATCAACTCATTCACCGACGCTCTCTTCTCCGGCTCTCTCACCAAACACTTGCCCACGAAGTCCACCAAATCACTCGACCAGCCCGGAGAAGAGAGGGTTGGTGGGGACTGGTTAGTAACGCGATTCATAATCCGACATGGAGATAACCCATCAAATGGATTCTTGCCCTCTGCCATTGTAATCACACTCATTCCCAAAGACCACACGTCGCTCTTCAACTCGCTGCTTTCATCAAACACTTCAGGAGCCTCATACAGCGGTGTGCCACATACGGTTCCTCTTCTCGAAAGACTGTGTTCCAACTGAACAGCCAATCCGAAATCACCCAATTTCACCACTCCAGTCTCAGAAAGGAACATGTTCTCTGGTTTGATGTCCTATTCGTCATTCATTTCCACGAATCAATTACTCGATGGATTATCTTCTTGGAATGAAGGTGATGCAGACCCAGCAAGCAGCAGCTCACAATCTCCTTCAACTCTTCTTCAGTGAACGGTACCCCACTCTTGATGTAGTTGCCCACGGAACCACAACGGCAGTACTCCATCACGATCTACTCCTCACATTGCTAACGAATCCTCACCTGCAACGCGTCATCCGTGCGGATCATGTTATAGTACTTCACAATGCAACTTGACTGGCATCCCCTCAACAGATTCACTTCATTCTCATTGACTGTTTCATCCCTCGCCATCTTCACTTCCTTTATGGCAACATAGTGGTTTCGCATTCTGTCGAGTGCAAGATGCACTTTACCGAATCCTCTACCTGATGAACCCACACTCCAGCCCATACCCTGCACCAATCACGCTTTTCATCTCATAGTTGAGAGGGGATTGACTGTTCATCCTCAAGTGAGAGATTAACTATGAATGAAAAGAGGTGGAGATCCGTCTCCGTTAAGAGAACAACAAGTGTCATTGTTCAATGAAACTCCCATCGATGCTTCCATGAATCCTCCTTTCCTGTAAAGAGTCTGCATTCCTCGACTTTGAATCGAAGCAATACTGTTCCTTGCTTCTGATCCACATCTCACCTTTCCATTCATCCCAATCCTAATCGCACTCCCAATCCAAAAGAGTGATTCCCCTCTCTTTCCCGTTCACCCGTCACAAGATAAACTCTGTTCATCTTTTCACCACCATGAGTAAGAATACGATCACCATCGATACAAAGCATGGAGACATGATAGTACAAGCTTCACAGCCCGGGTTTACTCGTAGCATGATGTGCAACTCGACTACTACGGAAAGCTGCTGGCCACATGCTCGTCGGATAATATCGTTCGCATATATACTATTGAGAATGGCGGCTCGGAACTGGTCTGTGAGATTGCAGAGTACGACTAATTCTCCCATCTCAGTTGCAGACACTCGGCGCCCGTGTGGAGAGTGGCATGGAGTCACCCGAAGTTCGGCTCTCTGCTAGCGTCTTGCAGCTACGACGGAAGGGTGCAGATATACAGCATTGCGAAAGATAAATCATATAGCGTCGTGTATGTGTATGCCGGCCACAAAGCGTCTGGTCCGTTCTGTTGTGTGTTCCTGATTTGCAGTGAATTGTGTCGCATGGGCTCCGTACGAGTATGGACTGTGCTTGGCGGCTGTTTCAAATGACGGATACATGTCGATCCACTACACTACGAGTATGTGAAGCGTTCGGGTGACACGGTAGACGAAAACGAGTGGAAGTGTCAGCAGGTGGCCGTCTGCAACGCGGGATGCTCCTCGGTCTCGTGGTGCCCATACCGTCCCACTGGCGGGGATGGAGTGAATGTGATGCATCTCGCCATAGGCGCTGGCGACAAATGTGTATACGTTTTGAAGTGTGTGCATTCATACCGTGTGAAGCGTAGATGCACGAACTCGCCCTCCAACGCGTGGGAGATTGAGTCCAAGCTGCGAGGTCACGGAGATCGTGTGCGCGACGTGAGCTGGTGCCCCTTCATCGGCTTCCCAGTGAATATGATTGCGTCGTGCAGCCGCGTTGGAGAGAGTGGAGGGGGTAATGAGGTAGAACTGCGAATTGCGCGTTTGGAACCAAAAGAACGGAGACGTGTGGGCCGAGTGTCTCCACCACGACTATTCGGAACCCGTGTGGCGCGTGAACTGGAGCATCACCGGAAACCTTCTTGCTGTGAGCCACGGAGTGGACCAGGTGGACCTCTGGAAGGAGATGATCGATGGGAGTTGGAGAATCGTCAACAAGGAAGAAAAGAATTAGTGTGTTGTTCATTTTCGTTTTGCGTGATTGTTGGTATATGCCCGATGACGGGAGAGGACAAGGAGAAGGAAGGAAAGAAGGAGAAGGATCTTCAGTGGCTACAGCAGATGAAGGCGAGGCATAATCAAAATGTGAAAGCGATGAGCGGGAAGAGAATCAACAAGCTGAAAAGAGCGATCGAGAAGAAGGTCCAACAGGCGATTGAAGAGCCGCGTTCGTTTCTGTTCTGCTACTGATAGAGTAGACGAAGATCCAACGCCTGACCAGGAAACGGAGAAAGAGGAAGAGTTGACTCATGTAGTCGCCCTCCAATGTGATGACCGCTAGACTGACGACAAACAAAAGAGGTTGCGCGTATTTGCAAAGCATATCAACATGAATGAGCACTTCCCCACAACAACGCTCGAAGCATCGGATTCCCGTCCGTCTTACGACTAGGTCCAGTTGGAGAAGGAAATGACGCAAGCCATTTCCAGGGGCGACTTCCATCAAGCCGACAGAATCAACAAGCAGCTGAGCGACATTCACCTCAACCAGGTGTTGAAGGTGGCGGAGAAGAAGACGCAGTATGAGATGAGAAAGGAGGTTTGCTTCGCTCGCTCCAATCACGCCATAGAAGAATCAGAAGTCGAGTCCCATGCTGAACTGGAGGTTGGTGCGTTCATTCGCGTTCACCGTAGATTCAACCGGAAAGAGCGCTGGGAGAGGAAGGGCAACAGTTCTCTTGTTTGTGACAAACACACTCATGTGACTAAGCACAATGCTTCTCAGTGCAGCGTCTAGCGCATGCATCATCCACCACTGCTCGTAATTCTCTTGTCGCAGCGCGGATATTGGAGTGGTTGAAAATGGCGCTGATGACGGCAATGCCCGAGGCGCCGGCATCAATCGTCGACGACGCGTTCTTGCCGTTCACGCCCCCAATCGACACCACGGGAATCTTCACCGCCTCGCACACCTTCGCGAAGCCGTCCACGCCGATCACGTCCGCGTCGTCCTTGGAACTAATCGTCACACCCCCTCGCCGCGCCCACATCGTAGGGAACACGGCTCCAGAGCCAAGGTAGCTCGCGCCGTTCTTCTCCGCGAAGACCGCCTGCTCCGCCGTCTGCGCCGACACGCCGACGATCTTGTGAGGCCCCAGCAGTCGGCGGCAGGTACGCACGTCCATGTCGTTCTGGCCGATGTGGACGCCGTCTGCGTCGGACTAGGGGTGAGCGGGAGTTTCGGTCCGTACCACCATCGCCACGTCCACGCGGTCGTTGATGATCAGTGGCACGTCGTAGTCGTTCAGCGTCTTCTTCAGCTCGTTGGCGTGCGCCACCATGCGGTCTGCGGTTGAGAGAGGGAAGCGAGCCTACCGAAGTCCTCCGTCTTGTCGCGGATCTGAATCATGGTGGCACCCCCCGCGATGGCTTCGCAGATGGCCTCCTCCATCTCCTCGCCACCGACCTGGTTCAGGTGCTCGTTGGTCAGCGCCATCAGCCGACACTCCTTCTCCGAACACCTGTCGGGCTCGACGTTCTCCTCCTCCGTCCACGGGTCGCACATCATCCGCGACCAGCACAGCACAGCGCAGATTTCGCTCCAGTCGCGGCACGTGTACAGCACGTTCTTCTCCCTCGCTCCGCAGAGCATCAGGTCCCTCAGCTCGATGTGGTAGCGCGCGCACACTCTCTTGAAGGACTCGGACGGGTTCATGATGATGCCGACGTCCGCCTCCAGCAGGCAGCTCAGGTCGCCGAGCGAGTCGCCGATCATGACGCGCAGCCCGCGACTCGCAATCCCGTTCATCACCGCCTTCTTGTGTTCGCAGCCACCGCACAGCTTGACCAGTTTGCCCGTCGCCACGCCCTGCGCGTCGTACTCCAGCGACGACGAGAAGACGTGCGAGGGGAAGACGGTGAAGGGTCCCTGCCACACGTTGTCGCACAGGCAGTTCACCACCATCTCGTTGTACCACGACTGCGAGACCACGTACAGCGAGCGCGGCGGCTGGTGCCGGAGGAAGTAGTTCGCGTTCTCCACCAGCTCCACCAGCCGCCCCGTGAGCCCCACGGCGTAGCGCTTCAGTCCCTTGAAGAGTCCGCTGTCCTCGCAGGGCTTGAGGCAGTCGTAGTCGATGGCGTCGTAGCCCTTCAAGAACTCCTCGAGCGTGTCGCACTGCAGCAGGGAGTCGAACTGGGCCTGGTACGTGGATTTGTACGCCTTGAGGAGACTCTGGTAGAGAGCCTGGCGGTCCAGTAAATCCTTGAAGAAGAGCTCGTTTCCGCGCAACCCCACGTCCTACGCGTGAATGGGAGTCGTGACGACAACGCAGGTGTCTCTCGTGGTCAAGGTGCCATCGAAATCGAGGAACACGGTACGCTCCTCCTGCATCAAATAGGGAGAGATCGAGGGGTAGAGAGCGTACTGAAGCAGAATGCGCAAGTAGTTCTTGGAGTCATCCACGCTTTGGCTCTTGTTGGCGTCGCGAAGCTGGCGAATTTCCTGTCTGTCATCGCATTCGCAATGGCGTACCTTGGGATGGTTTATCCACTCTGGAATGAAGTCGTGGGGGAACGACTGGACCAAGTCGAAGAAATTGCAGAGAAAGAGGAGGAGGAACTGTTTCTCCTTGCACTTGTCGTAGAGAACCTGAAAGCCATAATCCTCGCTCACTTCTTTCGGGCCCTCCGCGCTGCAGAACGCTCTGTACGCGTCCGACTCGGTGCTACTCGCGCTTGCAAGCACTCTCTCGACAGAGGGACGAATGACGCTACGTCTTCACTCCCCCTTCACAGAAATGCACCTCTGAACGTCCTTCACAAAGCGAGTCACACTCTCCGACACTCTCGCGTCCTCCTTGCACACGGTGTTCAACAAAATGGAAGTGTAGCTACGCCGATGAGGTTGTATATCGAGTCATACCGAAACACGCTGTTGCAAACTCGATCGATTCGCTGCATCGCACAAAAATGAGATGTCTTTCTCTCCCATCCTTATCAAGGAATCACTGCACGCGGAGCAGGGTGAACGAAACAACGCTTGCTACGGAGACGCGTTTGGTTTCAATTCAAAGGGGGTGAATTGAAGAACCATTTAGACCGATTTCTGTGATCATCCATCATCCGCTCCAGAAAAGAGTCCTTCTCCTACGGAAAGCAATGAACGGAAAGAAGGACGCAGCATTCATCAAGCCAAAGCAGCGAAAGGCAGTGAAACACGGTTTGCCATATTCAGTGAGTGGATGTGACGCGTAGATGGAGTAGCAAAGAGCCAAATAGGAAGAGGGATTGAAAAGACACGAGGTACTGACTTGAGGAAGGAGAGCGTGCCGTCGCAATCGCTCGTTTGAACCGAATTGTTCAGTCATCATCGCATAGAACGGCCAACAAACCGTGCTTGGAGCCGCCATACAGCCGACAGAAGAGGAGATACGGAAACGGAGAATGCGCTTTGCAACTCCGTCCACTCCCTCTCCTCTTCCGACCCATCACAAGCCCAGTGAGCCCATCGTCGGTCGCTGCACCAAACTGGAAAAGGCGTACTTCCGACTCACCACCGAGCCAAACGAGAACGAAATTCGTCCGGAAGAAGTGCTGAAGCGGGCGTTGGAGCGATTGAAGGGTATTTGGAAGGAGACGAGGGATGCAGAGTGTGCACCTGTTGTGGTAGTCATGTGCAGATATGTGCTGGACCAGTTGAAGGCGATTCGCCAGGATCTGGTCGTGCAGGGGATTGCAAACGCGTTCACTGTGCAGGTGTATGAGTATAACGCAAAGATCGCGCTGAAGGCGCACAACCTGAACGAGTTCAATCAAGTGCGTGATGCCTGTCTAAAGTGATAGCGTAGTGTCAGTCCATGTTGTCATCTCTATATACTACAATCGACAGCAAGAAGAGGGTTCAGTTTCTGGCCTATCACATCCTGTACGACTTGATCACCGTAGTCCCGTTCTCCCACTCCAACAATAGAATCAAACGCTCGACATGCATCGTCACATTCAGCGAGCACAGCAGCATCTGTCGGACCCCTGCATTCATCACGCTCTTCTTGTCGTCTTCTGGCTTGCAAGTCACGCGTAGGTTGTGGAAGCACTGCGCACATCCAACTATCCATACTTCATGGTGCTGTATGAAGCGGCTCCGAAGAAAACGAAGGACTTGATGTGGTTCCTGTTTCCAGTGATTCACAAGCGGTTGCTGAAACTGTATTTGAGTGCAACGCTGCCCTCCATACCCGTTTCTTGCTTGGCTGTTGTTGCGAAGGAAGAGGATGATGAGTAGGGATTGTTGCACGTGACCGATGAGGAGCTGAAGCGCATGCTGTTGGAGCACGGAATCGTGTACGAAGACAGTGTCGAGATTGCCAAGAACCGGTTGGCGATCATGAAGCTTCCCTACTAGCGGGGATCGTTCATTGCAGTCCATTTTCCGTTTTGCAATCATGAAAGAGCGTTGTATCCCACATACTACACCAATCGCTCTTCAAAATCCACGTGTGTTCTCTACATCATTCACTATTTGTTTGACACGCGCAGAAACGAGAAGGACTTCTGTCATCTGCATCCCTTCCCTACTCCACTGTAGGGTTGTCTCCTCCCTTCAGATGTCAATACCAGTACACAATCCCTCCCTCCTTCCTCCAGTCGCAGGAAGGGTTGAAACGCCCCTTGGTTCAAACACGATACAAGAACTACCTGTTATCAAAGATGACCCCCTTCGCACCCAATCCAAACAGACAAAGCCATCTGTGATGAGATCCGTGAGTTTGATTATTAACGCCAGATGGGTGGTGCCCATTATCCCCAAGGATACCGTGTATGACTTCTATTCCGTGATTGTGGACGGCAACGAGATTATTGACTGCTTGCCCACCAAGGTCATGCTGAGTACATCCCTTTACGCTATAGGACGTTGCCGGCAAGTACGAGTCAGACAATGTGGTGGACAAACTGAACCACGTGGTCATGCCCGGCCTGATCAACATGCACGCGCACGCTGCCATGTCTCTGTTCAAGGGTTTCAGCGATGACAAGGTGCTCATTGACTGGTTGCGTAATCCTGCCGTCCGAAATTGATGTACAGAGAAGGACATCTGGCCTGCGGAGGCAAAATTCGTGGGACCCGAGTTCTGCGTCGACGTACGTCTCTTCGTTTGCTGTGACTCTAGGGAACGAAGCTCGCTTGCGCGGAGATGATTCGCGGCGGAACCACGTGCTACAACGACATGTACTTCGCCATCGACGATGCGGCCGCCACCTCCTCCGCCATCGGCATGCGTGCCGTCCACGGATGCGGCGTGTTCGGTTTCCCCACGAGCTGGGCCGCGGGTCCCGAGGCATGTCTGGAGAAGAACCGCGCCTTCTACGAGAGCCATCCCCGCGACAACGACATGGTCATGTGGTCCATCGCTCCCCACGCGCCCTACACCGTTCCCGAGAAGTACCTCGTGGAGGCGAAGCGCCTGGCGAGAGAGTACAACGTGCTGTTCCACATGCACGTACAGGAGTGCAAGGCGGAGCTGATGGACTCGATCAACGGCGTGCGCAGCGCCAGCTGCCACCTCTCCGACGCGCGCTGCTCTCCCATCGAGGTCGGCTTCGTCGCGCGGCGTCACGCGTAGAACCTGTTCAACAAGGACGTGCTGGACCACTCGATTCTCGCCCACTGCGTGCACGTGACGGACCACGACATCGAGCTGCTGGCGCAGTCGCACACCTCCGTGGTGCACAACCCGTCCTCCAACATGAAGCTCGCCTCCGGCATCTGCCCTGTGCAGAAGATGCTGGACTCGGGCGTGAACGTGTGCCTGGGCACGGACTCGGCGTGCTCGAACAACAACCTGGACATGTTCATGGAGATGCGCCACGCCGCTCTCTTGGGGAAGGTCTACGACAACAACCCGCTGGCGTGCAGCGCCTCCACCGTCCTGACGATGGCGACCGTGAACGCCGCGAAGGCGCTGGGCATGGAGGACAAGCTGGGCGCGATCAAGTCGGGCATGAAGGCGGATCTCATTGCGGTGGACATGGATCGTGTGGAGGTGTGGCCGCTGTCGAACATCATCTCTCACCTCGTGTACGCCTGCGGAAGAGACCAGTGAGGGTGGGGAGAGGGAGTGACGTGTAGGGTGACGGATGTGTGGGTGAACGGAAAGCAGCTGCTGAAGGAGCGCGAACTGACGACGCTGAAGGTGGACGAGTTGCGCAGCATTGGACAGAAGTGGGAGAAGACTCTCCGCGAGTTCAAGGCAGAGCAGCACTAAGCGTGTTTGTTGGGATCAAACAGATGCTAAAGTAAAAGCTTACAGACTTCCTCCCAGTTCTTGCAGTACTGCACCTTCTCGTCCTTGATTCCATGGAACGTCCAGGGATACTCTCCAAAGAGAATGCACTTCTCACACACGGGAAGACACTACGAATCACGACGCAACCCTACACGAACTTCGAGCACGTACCGCTCGCGGTCGTCAATGAAAATGGATATGTTCTCTTCCTTGCACAACAGACTCTTCACGGGACGATCCTTCCTACAGATCACGCGGCTCATGGATCTCGCACGAAATCTTGTTGTCGCAATAGCGGTCGTTGGCGTAAATAAGCTTCTCAATCGGAATACCCTGAAGGTTGTGATTGATCCAGTATTCCGTAGCGTCCTTCCAGATGGCCTATCCATAAGGGTTTGAACACAAATAACACTTCAACACGTCCCGTGATCAATACTAAGCGATACTTCTCACTGAGAGCAAGTAACGCTTCTCTGGCTCCGGGAACGATTTCAAGCTAATCCACTGATTCCTCACACTGAAGTGCAAACATGTTTTGGCGCCTCCTTGCAGTACTCAAGAAGCAGTTCCCAATTCTACGCATAAAGAGGATTTGGCACATGGAACCTCTTTCTTTTCGAAATGGAAGTACTTGTTCAAATCGTACTCCTTCATATCCTCGTACTTCATGTCAATGCCCTCCTTCTTGCTCATGTATGGAATGAAGTCCTTCATCAACAGACAAAGAACCTCATCGCAGTCAATTCCGACAATCTTCTTCTCCATGGAATCAAAGTTTGGAGTCAGGAATCGTCTTTGAAGAATCTTACCCAATTAATGGGTGCAATTGATGAAGAGTGCCCGTATTGGAATCGGAATCGAAAACGAGGAGTACGAAGGAAGGAGCGGATTTGTGGAAGGAAGGAGAAGAGGGTAGAAGTGTGGAATGGATGGGTGTGAATTGGGATGGAATCGGGGAAAGGGCTTGGATGAGTGTTTCTTGGATGTTATTCATCAATGTCGGGTGAGTTGCAGTGGAGTTTGACTTGACATGGGGAAATGGATTGATTCCCTATGAGATGATGTGGATATTATTTGTAATGGTTATGGAATGCTGTTTGGAAGGTGGTTTTGAGAATCAGAATGGGATTGTGTTTCTCGCATGTGGTATGGATATATCAACGAGGTGGATTGGATTTGAATGTTGAGTGCTGTTTTGGTGCGTTTAATGTGATGATCCATGGTTGAGTATGTGGGCGAGTATTGTATGCATTGTGATTCGTTGTAATTCGTAGCAGTCAATTCAGGTATTTCAAATGAAAGAGGATGCGTATTCGCTGAGTATTCGTTGCTTGAATCCTCTCCGTTACGGACACTCCCGCGGTAAATGTTGTGGATCGGAGAATGCTTCATTTGGAGTTTTCAACAGTCCCATTTGACCCAATTTAGGGTAGGGTCTTTTCAG
>JANPWJ010001148.1:0-17660 GCA_027406325.1 Blastocystis sp. subtype 2
TGGTGAAGAAGGAGGAGGAGGGCGTGAAGGTGGAGGAGCCCGTCGCCCCTCTCGCTGGTAACGGAGGTCGTCTCTAAGTCTCTAAATGAGAGTGAGCTCCGGGCGAGTCTTCTGAGCGAATCTCTGAGCGAAGCACAACGTTGTTTTGAGGGTTTGTTTCAATCGTCCGTGATGTGTCGAGAAAAGAGGAAATAGAATCCATACATTGGGAGAAACAGATCTATGCGATAACGCAGCAGCCACTCTTGTTTTGCTTCTTTATGGGAACGTAACGAGACAAAGCCAAGAGCTGCTTCTGGTTAAACGCCTCGTTTCTGTACTTCTTCACCGTCTGGATCGCCTCCAAGTTGGACATTCCGTGCTCAATCAGAGCAATGGTCACCAAAGTGGGTGCCCTCCCGAGACCGGCTTTGCAGTGAATCTACCCATCACTCGGCGGAACTGGGCCCACTGAAATGGTAGCCTTCGGATTCGTAGCGTCGGGTCCAAATCGGCTGTCGCACAGGTCAATGAACTGCTGAACAACTTCGGTCGGTGGTAAACTGCCATCGGCGAATACGAAAACCTACGTCCTCACGGCGCACAGTGAGAATTACGTGTCCTTCGATATTCAAACCCTTGAGGAACTCATCGTTATACTGACACTCTTCGCACGTTCTAACGACATCCGTGACATTGTACTGACGGTACAGTCTCTCGAACTCGGCGAGCTCGAAGTCGCGAGGCATCTGCGAATCAGGGAGACCACTTCGTGCCGTACTCCAGTGATAAGGAATCTCATTCCTTTGATCTCGAGAAAGGTAGGTGGAATGAGCATTGTCTAGGCGGGATTACGAAACACTGCAAGGATGGAGAGGCGACCGCCAGCAAAACATCCACCACGTCAACAAAACGGAAACATACGATTTCAACTACTGCCTTACAGCTTGAAGGGAAAAAATGTTCACGATACAATGAGACTCTGAATGAACGGGAATCTTGAAATATCGGCGCGTCCCATTTTGTGTTGAGAATGATTGAAAGCAACCCAATCTGCCATTTCCAATAAACAGTGCACAGACAATGCAAAATACTACGGGCGAAGTCGGCGCTTCACGTGATTACGCGCTTCCAGCGGGTTTTTGAACTGGAGTTCTTTTGGAGTGATTCTACGAATTGAAGGCCACTGCAACGACTACCGCTTTCTGCGAAGCTCGTCCTCTATTTCCTTTGGAGTGGTCTTCGTCGTCACTCGATCCACCTCTCCCTTGAGCTGGTATCCCTTCTCTTCCGCAAGCATCAGCATCCTCATATTGATGATGTCCCGATGCTCCTGGATTGTGGTTCTCTTCGTAAGATGGGTCATTTTGGCCCGATAGCTCTGTCTGCGTCGCTTGTAGTCAATGACGGGAGCATCTGGTGCAGCGTTCTTCTTGTCTATGCGTAACAGCAGCGAGGTTGTCTCACCGAGTTTGAAATCAGCCGTATCCGTCAGTTCCCAGTTCATTACAGGGACGGATTCCGACTTGCTCGGCATGCGCTTTGTGAGCACGTTTGGATCGCCCATCCGTATCAACTACACATCACTCGCATTACACAGTCCAACTTCCCCACGGATTCGCTTTATCTCCGTTTTTGCTAGGAACTTCCAAAGACCGAGAACGAGATTCTACCTCACAAAGAAGCGCCAACACGTACTCTCGTCTGGGAACCCAAGAAGGGTTTCAACTCCTTCGTCATCGCATCGGGGTGGTTCGTGCGGTTATTGAGAAGAAGCGCGATCACCATGTTCACGAGATCTTGGTCGTAGAGAATGCCCAGCTTCCCAAACAGAATCGAGAGGTGAGAATCCAGCTTTGCTATGGGGATGAGGGGGAGCTGCACGTTGAGGAGAGTGACTGGCAGCTGCTTCATTCCGTTGACCGCAGTCTCCATCTCTGACGGATCCATGCGCGAAAAGAAGTCGATAGGAACGACGTTCTACGCGATAAAGCACCTCCCATAGAACAACGGTTGCATCCACAACGGGCAGTTGCTCGTAGTCCACTTCCGGCTTTCTCGGATTCTCTGCCGCTTCTACCCGTAACACTCGAGAAGGATAGAGTACCAATCTTGGGGACTTCGGAATCAATGTGAATGTGCCGAAGATTGGGTGCCGATTCATAGAAGAAGTCAATGTCGTGCACGGGCTCCTGTTTCCTGCTGTAGTGGTGGATGTGCCACTATTCGTCAACAATAGCATGGAATGGAAACCATGTGATCGTCATATGTCTCTCTAAAGACACGGTGGGACGGGTCAAACGGGCACTGTACATAGTCATCCTCGTCTTTGGGAATCAGCTCCTCCGCAGTCAGCTTGGACTCCTTAAGCAGCAGGTTGAGCTTCGCCTCCACGGTCTACAATCAATCCCCATTCCTTCCAAGTACCTCCGCGTACTTCAAGTACTGCTGGAGTCGGTCGTTGATATCCCCCATGCTGCTGTTCTCCATTCCAAAAGTGACGGAGAGCGCGACTTCCAGATTTGGGGGCGATTTCCGTCCTTCCTTCAAGAGGAAAAAGAGCGATAGCATGGTGGTTTGCATCTGGAGTTACCCTGTGAAATCGCTCGAATTGCGACTCGCTACGGATATGGACAGTAAGGGGATTGATTCGGGAGGTGATTGCAAAGATCGACTGCTGCTGATTGGATACCGCGGTCAACATCAAATTGTTGTTGTCGGTGCGATTGCTGTCACAGGGGATATGTACGACTGCGTATAGAAAAGTGAGTCGTAGCGACTCCTGCCTTTCCGATGTGTCAACCTTCATTCCATACGGATATGCAATTGTTGGATATGCTTCGGGAAGAAAGGAGGAGGAGCTGGAGAGCGCCTTGTCCTCGCATACCAAAGCCTCGTTTCTCATTGCACTGTATAACCGATTCCGGTTTTTGTATTATTGGGTTGTTAGCCGTAGAGGTGTGGTCGATGTGTCCTTCTCCGACGGTTCGACTGTAGACATGCGTAGCGCCGCTTCAGCACCTTTGTGGTACAAGGACCACTGCTGGGTTCGCGTATCCTATCCGCTCCAGTGCCGCATTCCGTCTTCTTCTTCAAGGGAGGAGCAAATTCGCATCGTTTCTGACACGCTGGAGCAGGAACCCTTTGTGCTCACAGGTGGTTGCGTGATTGACGCGTCCACCACGACTCCTGTGGCCGAATTGCCCAGAGTGCAAACCGAAGACCCTGTCCCAATGTACTTGAATCTGCCGAGGTGGATGGACTCCGTGAGGATTCTCGAGGCAGCAGACGTTGTGTCGCAATTCACCCCGGGCGAGGATGTCCCTAAAAGCGATCAGCGTGCGTGTAATTCTCTTTAGCTCCACTCAACTGTAGACGTTTGCATTCCGTTTGACGTTCTCCTGTTCATCGACAATTCGCTCCCCGCGTGCTCCCTTCTCTCTCTTGCCAAAACGAGTACCCGTTCTGTTTCCTTCTCAGCTAGAAATGCAGCAGCAAATCCCGCATCTTCTCAGATCTCCCAATCCAACAGAGAATGAAACTCCCGAGCCATTCCACTTTGCCGTTGGCGACTGCTTCCCCCTCACGCTCTTCACGACAGTGAAACCCGAAGAGCTGAAGTCCGACTTTGATAACCTCGCGTCGTTCCACCAGGCGTGGAAGGAGGACAAGACTGCTGTGGAATGGCGCTCCCAGTGGCACGCTCGATTCAGCATTCCCCGAAATCGTCCCGAATTCCGTCACGCCAACCATCTGTTTCTGGGTAGGTTCAGGAGTCAGCGCTAATGTCCAGCCACCTCGCCAAGCGCGTTCGCTGTCATAACGAGTGACCCGTCGTAGGAGAAGGAGCGTGAGTGCGAGCGTAGGGTTCTGATGGACGTCCACACACACATGCCTCAGCGAGAGCCCAGTCTGCTCGTGCAGGGCCACTACCTGTACTTCCACTACAACCAGCAGGGCGTGAATGACAAGGGCTGGGGCTGCGCGTACCGGTCGCTGCAGACGGTGATCTCCTTCTTCGTCCTGAACCACTACTACGCGTTGCGCATCCCGACGATTCCCGAGGCATGTGTGTGTCGTTGCCGTGAGAGGTAGATTCAGGAGTTGCTGGTGCGCATGGGCGACAAGCCCTCCTCGTTCCTGCGCTCGTACGACTGGATCGGGAGTCAGGAGGTGGGGTACGTGTTGGGCTGGCTGCTGGGCATCGAGGTGAAGTACATCATCCTGGAGAAGGGGAAGGAGATTCGCAACCATCTCCAGCGACTGAAGGACCACTTCGCTCTCCAGGGCACGCCGGTGATGATCGGCGGCGGCGTGCTGGCGTTCACGTGTCTCGGCATCAGCTGGAACGAGAAGACGAACGAGTGCTCGCTGCTGATCCTGGTGGTGGCTTTCATGGCAGTTGATGCGTAGGATCCGCACTACGTGGGCAAGGACGACGTGGCGTGCATGCTGAAGGAGAAGAAGCAGATGGAGGGGTACAAGGCGATGTGCTGCGGATGGCGGACGCTGAAGGAGGTCTTCAAGGACAACGTCTTCTACAGTCTGTGTCTCCCTCAACGCCCCAACGTCTTCTAGTTTCGCTCGTTAGTTCAGCCGTTATGTTTGTTAGTTCACATCCGTTCTGTTTGTTAGTTCACACCCGTTCTGTTTGTTAGTTCACATCCGTTCTGTTCACAAACACTTGGACACATGATACAACCTTAAAGACTATTCGCTCTCATTCTCGGAACCGCGTTCGTATCCTCCAGCGACTTCACCGACTTCGACATGTCTCCCAGGAGAATACTCGAGTTCTTCAGCTTCCGGTACAGGCTAAACAACCAATTGTAGGCGTGGCGACTCTCCGCTAAATGAACGTCCTCCACGAAGGGGCTCTGCACCAGTCCCTGCAGTCTCCACTGCATGTAGTACAGGTGGTTGGGGTCCAGGTCGCTGTACTCCTTGCGGTGCGTGCCGATGTGGAGAAGCGTGCGCGCTCCCGAGACGGGCCACAACTGAATCGTCGGGAAGAAGAAGCTACGCGTGACTCCGCCGCGACGAACTCACCCCAGGATGTAAATCAGCCACGACATGCGACGGAAGAAGCGAGGCGATGTGCCCGTCAGCACCAGACCCGGACACGCCTCGAAGCTCTGCACGCCCGAGTCCAGCAGTGCCTCGTTCAGCGCGGGCTGGAGCAGGTGGGTGAGCCACTTGTGCGAGTAGAAGGAGAGATGGCCGTGGAGGTGCTGCGGGTCGTTCCAGTCGAAGGCGTCGCGACTGCAGGTGGTGGAGCCGGTCCACACGATGCGACCCGGCAGATTGGCGCTGCTGAGAAGGACACGCAACTCTTGGATCTAGGAGTCAGCGAGAGAGGGAGAGGGGACGAGGATGAACGGACAGAGCACCTGCTGGCAGAACTCGATGCCGAAGCCGCAATCATTCGTTCCAAGATTGACGGGAGTGATCATGTACTTTCCGTGCTCGGACGCTCTACGAATGAACGCTCTTTCACACATAAACCTTCCCGTGGTGAAGAGGCAGCCAATGCTCTTGTTGCGCAACGCCTCGTACATAACGTTCCAGTCCATGGACTCGATGTTCACCACGCTGTTGTTCAAGTACAGGACGTCAACGCGGCGGTAGATGTGACGAATGCGCTTCGCGAAGTAGAACACGCTCATCGGATTGGACATGTCGACAGAAAGCACGGTGACGTGACAGAAGGGAGAGTTCGCTACGATCTTGCGTTTCATTCTGCAACCGTGAGACCAGAAGCAACTCCCCTACCTCAGGCCCACCTTGATGGATTTCACGCCCATGAGAACGTGGTAGTTCTTACGGACGAGTTTCTTGGCCAAACAGTATCCCACGGCGTTGTCCGCTCCGATGATGAGCGCAACTCTCTTTTCATTGTCGATCAAGTAAACGTAGTCTTCAATTTTGCGGTTGAACCACTTAATCACACGATCTGCAATCTACGGGATGATAGAGTGGAAGACAGTGCTGTACATGACGAATCGACTCATTTGAATATAAGTAACTAATCACCACCACAAAGCCGGGTAAGGTCCATATGTACTGCAATATCCATAGCAATACGATGTTGATTAGATTGCTGAGATAGTTGCGAACATGTTTAAATCCGCCTCTCATCGTATTATCCACTGTACGAAGGTAAAAATGGATCCTCCAGAAACAACGTGTTCTATTTCCATTTGGCTCGTACGGGCGCGCATCACGTGCTCCTTTGCGCTTTCCAATTGGGGTAATCACCGCGTTTTTGGAACAGACAGTCCGCACAGTCATGTCCTTCCGAGAGTGTGCCACAAAGAGGCGTGTGGTTTTGGGATGCTATGTGTTGTGAAAAGAGAAGTATATGACTGTAGATGGAGAGAAAGAATGAAAAGAGGATGTAAAAAAGCGACCGGGCGGGATTGAACCGTCGACCTCTCAATCTGCAATCGAATGCTCTACCACTGAGCTACAGTCGCTTTGTTGTTCTGGATTGGACACTACTCCATTTGAGAGGGAGATTGGATGTGTTTTGGGAGAAGCAACCCCTCTGATTCAAGGTGTAACCTTCCTTCACTGTGACGAAGGGGAACTCACGGAGGAACAGAACGCGTGTATCTGGATATGCTGAGAAGGAGGTGGACTCGGTTCCTGTGTCTCCTAATCGTTCTTCCGATGATGCCATTATGTATAACCATCAAAGAAAGAGATGAACACAGAAGACTGCCTCATTCTCCCTCAACCCCACCAGGGTGGACCCAGACTCTCTTGCATTCGCCGCATACACTTCATTCCCGATATCTTCTTCTCAAAACACATCCAATCTCCCTCTCAAATGGAGTAGTGTCCAATCCAGAACAACAAAGCGACTGTAGCTCAGTGGTAGAGCATTCGATTGCAGATTGAGAGGTCGACGGTTCAATCCCGCCCGGTCGCTTTTTTACATCCTCTTTTCATTCTTTCTCTCCATCTACAGTCATATACTTCTCTTTTCACAACACGCCACCTTGCTTCAACAAACAGGGCTATTTCAAAGCATCCTCCAAATGCTCTATTCTCTGTTCTAGTTGTATAAGTTGCATGTCTTTATCGTTCTTCACCGCCAACAGCGCCTTGTTCAGCTCAGTATTCGACCGCGTGAGATCCTGCTTCAGGAGGTACATTCCGCCGAGAGACATGAGGGCAACGCCCCACAGGAACGGCGAGATTCGCTGGCTGAATGTACTCTTGCTCTGCTTGGATTTCTCCAGCTTCGTCGCTTCCTTCACCGCCTTCGTCGCAGCGCGCTTCACCATGATAGGAACGTCATCGGCCACCACCTTTACGGAGGGAACGGAAGAGACTCTTCGGACAACTAGAAGTCAGGCGCCTTCCCCACTCTCACGTCGAGTCAACAGAAGGGAACCTCGAAGCAAGCTGCTCATGCTATTTGACTCGCTATTTGGGTGAGCGCAATGACAGTCCTATTCCACAAATACTCCCGATTTCGTCCATTTGCAATCCATCGTCCGGAGTCATCCTTTCTCTTCCAAGGCGGAACACATTTGAAATTCTTTCATTGGAGGGGGATTGTGTGCCGACACCGCGATGTTCGATAAGCTGCGCTTCTGCGGGGATAATTTGTCTCCCGAAGAATCGGTTGCATTGCGATTCACTGTTGACAACTAGAGAAGTCTGAAGGAAGTGATTGATCGCGAAAACGGGGTGTATCAAGAGTTTCTGGACGAGGACGTTTCTTATCTGATCATCAAGAAGGTGGCGTCCCGAAACTACTTCGTTTGCGTTGTTCCTGGAATTGTGACTGTAGCTGGCGAGGGACAGAGGACTTCACATTGTCCCAATCAAGTGGGTCTATGACAGTGTTCAAAAGGGTTGCTTGCAAGATGATTCGAATTACCCCTTCAAGCTGTTCGAGGGCATCGTGGTAACCACCACCGGATTCGACCTCCGTACTTTTGTTTTCGCAGTGTTATCGTAGACGAGCGCTATACCATTCAGTCGGAATTGGAACTGCATGGCGGGATCTTTGAGCGCGAACTCGTGTACGACCACACGGACTACCTCATCGTCCGGAACACGATGAGCGAGAAGTACAAGACGGCAATTGAGTGGAAGAAGGTGATCATCGTGAACGAGTACTGGGTCGAGGACAGCACGCGCTGCGGAAGTCACATCCCAACCCGCTCTTCATCCATAGAACTGCTCAACCCCTTCGACTACCAGAACTACACGCAGCCGCAGTCCATCCTGCCGTCGCAGGACAAGGGCGCGCTGATGGTGGTGGCTTCGGCGAAGGAGTCGTCCACGCCAACCACCTTCACCGACTCGTGCCTGTCGATGATCCAGCCGCTCGAGAAGGGTGCGTCCCCTCCTCCCCTCTCACGCGTAGAGTATCTGACGCCCAACAAGACAGTGGCGCGTACACGCGGTTGCTCTGGATCGCCCGTCTCACGGATAGAGGTGGATCTCCTTCTGGACGGGTACATCTTCTTTCTTGCCATCGCCGACAAGGCGTGCTACAAGCGAGTCATGTCGATTCTCTGCAGCCACGGCGCGTTCTGGTCGCACTGCCTCCTCTCCCTTACTCCATAGCATTGACTGCATCATGCACTCCACTAACCTCATCATCGCGGAAACACTCACCGACTACCAGAACGCCTCTCAGCTCCTCCACACCACCGACACCGCCACGCGCCTCCCACTCGATTCCGCAGCCAGCGCTCAGGACGACTACTCCTACATCCCCATCCTCAACACCGAGTGGGTATACGACACACACACCAACTACCGCCTCTGCGCGTACGAGCCGTACCAGTGGAAGAAGGGCTTCTTCTCCAACCTCACCTTCTGCATCGTGGAGTTCAAGCGCGACTACGACGCCGTGCGACGCAGCATCGAGGCGAACGACGGGAAGGTGGTGGACGCGGCGGACGACGCGATGTACCTGGTGTGTCCGCGCACGGTGGATTCCGACGTGTTCAAGGACGATCGCGCCGTCTCTGCTAAGTGGCTGAAGGCGTGTCTGGAGGCGAAGCGGCTGATCCCGAGGAACGCGTTTGTGCTGTACAAGCCGTTCCCGCGGTTATTGAAGGATCGCGTGGTGTGTCTGACGGGGTTTGGGTACGACGACAAGTTGAAGATGGAGAGTCTGGTGATGTGAGTGTGGCGGGAAAAGATGACGCATAGCGCGCTTGGAGGGAGATTGGAGAACAGTGTGACGAAGAAGACGTACGCGCTGATCTGCCAGGAGCACGTGAAGAACAACGTGAAGATCGCTGCGGCCAAGCAGCTGGGCACGAACATCGTGAAGAGAGAGTGGATCGACCACCTGATCGTTTATGTGGTAACTCGTGAGCAGTGTGATGGGTAGAAGGAAGAGGCGGACATCAAGGAGTACCTGATCAAAGACGAGTCCAACGAACACCCCTCGGAGACTGCTCCAACCATCTCCAGCGAGGTGGTGACGCTTCCCCTGACCACCACCTCCACCCTGCCCATGTCCGAGAAGAAGTCCTCTCTTGCTAGCAAGTCCACAGGATCCGCGTGCTTCACCGTGACGACAGGGAGCGAGAACAAGGGGGATGACGACTCGCTCTTTGGGGAGAGGAAGAAGTCGGAGGTGTTGTACACGAGCTTCAACGACTTGATTCAGCAGGAGAAGAAGGCACCGTCTCCCGTTGCGGTGAAGCCGTCCTTCGACCAGGAGAAGATCATTCAGGAGGCGAGTCAACAGATCCTGTCTCCGACACACAAAGTGGATCCCGCCGAGGCGGGAAATAAACTGTTGGATTCTCTGCTGGCGCAGACGAAATCGAGCGGATTGGGATTGTCGATGCTGTCGTGCGGATCCACTAAGAAGACGGAGAGACTAAAGTTGGACTTTTCGGACGAGGAGAACAAGTCGCTTACCACCTTGGACGATGATGTGAAGGAGCGCGAGGGGAAGAAGACAAATACAAAACCAAAGACTGCGAGGAAGAAGACGCGTTCTAGGAGAAAGAGTTAACTTGTATTGCGGCTTTTGTTGATACACTTGACGTGCTCCAATAATAGGCACTATTTTGGGCAGTCTCATTCTTGTTTTGTGAACGATTGCGTGCAGTGCAAATGGACGCGAACCAATCGTTACAAGAGTTGGACAAGGACAAGCTTATCGAAGCGTTGGTGAAGAAATTGGGAGAGAATGTTGGAACGGACTCTACGGTCTTAGTCTGTAGAAGAAGTTGAAAGCGGATTTTAAGGGATTGTATGCAACGGCGACCAAATTGAGAGAGAAGCTGGTTTGAACCCAATTTGCTATTCTGATTTGCAGAACGAGGCAGAAGCAGAGGTAACAAGACTAAAAGAGAGTCATGCGGGAACTGAATCGGTTTCGTCTACTGCTCCTTCGTCAAATGAAGCAGCAGCGGTATTCACTTTGTTTGTCTATTCACATGTAGGACGTATCGGCATTGGAAGAGCGGCTTGTGGGCTTTCAGCGATTTCTTCATCCATAGAAGGAGAAGGACAAGCAAAACCACGATTTGGAGTCAGAGTGTGACGTATGACGTATTAATTCTCTCTCATTCTAGGCTTTGAAGAAGGAGCTGGAGGAGGCGCAACAGAGTCTTGCAGTTCCCTATTTATGTACAGTTGAAGTATAGAATGCTTCAGCCAGTGCACAGAACGATATGGCCTCTCTTCAGGTAATGGACCGTATTTGGCTTGATTCGTAGAAGGAGTTTGAAGAAAGCAAGGGTGCTCTTCTCTCCCAAATCACTTCCCTCCAAGAAACGATCAAGGGTCGCGATCAGCAACTCGTCTTCCTTTTCGTCGCTGGTTATTCGTAGAAGGATATGCAATCCGCCCAACAAGAGTCTGAGAGCCGTTCTTCTCAACTGTACCGAACGAGGAGTCGGATGAGTCCTAGAACGGAGCAGGCTGCCAAGATGAAGGCGATTATTGCCAAAATGGACCGAATGGTGAAGGAGGAGGTGAGGGGTGAATCGAAAAATGAGTCGATAGAAGGAGCGTTCGGCGAAGTTGACGGACGAGGTGGAGTCGCAGAAAGAAGCGGCTGTTGTTGCTGCGTGGGTGCTTTACGCGTAGTCCACGATGAACGAGTTGATTCAGTCTCTGACGGATCGTGTGGAGAGCCTGTCGCGTGGCGTGGAGAAGGAGAAGGAGTTCCTGCTGGAGTGTGTGCCAGCGGAGGCGTTGAGCGGCGAGAGCGAAGAGATGGTGATGCAGGGGATGATGTACTTGCGGCAGCAAGTCGCGAAGAGCGAACAGGCGTTTTCTGGACTCCGTCAGTTGAGCGAGGAGATGGAGAGTCTGAAGAAGGAGAGCGAGCTGAAGGCGTCTGCGTTGAAGGAGAGTGAATCGCGAGTGTCTGAGTTGGAGGGAGTGATTGAGGAGTTGAGGGGCTCGCTGGCGAAAGCGAACGAGTTGAAGGAGGAGTCCGATTCAAAGGTGAATGAGAGTGCAGCGCGTGTGGTTGAGTTGGAGAGAGTGATTGAGGAGTTGAAGAGTGGCCATGAATTGAGGGTCAGTGAATTGGAGAAGACGGTTGAGGAGTTGAATGCATCGTTGGTGACGGAGAAGGAGTTGAACAGTGGAAGTGACTCCAAACGATCTGAACTGGAGAAGACGATTGAGGGGTTGAAGGAGGAGCTTAAGGCGAAGGAGGAGGAATTGAAGGAGGGTGAATCGAAGATGAGTGGATTGGAAAAGGCGATTGAGGAATTGAAGAGCGAGAGTGAATCGAAGAGGAAAGAATTGAATGGAATCATCGAGGAGTTGAAGAAGGAGAGTTCCGATAAAGAAAAGGAAATGAAGGGTGAATCTGCAACGAGGGTGAATGAGTTGGAGAAGACGATTGAAGAGTTGAAGAAAGAGAAATTGGAAAAGGAGAATGAATTGAAGGAGAGTGAATCGAAGATGGATGAGTTGAGTGAGGAATTGAAGAGAATGGTTTCATTGAAGGAGGAGGAAACGAGAGAATGGGAATCGAAGATGAATGAATTGAAGAAGGAGATCGAAGAACTGAAGAGTGATTTGTCACAAGAGAGTGAGTTGAAGAACACTAACGAATCGAAGATGAATGAGTTGGAGAAGACAGTTGAAGAGTTGAAGAAGAAGGATTCGTTGATGGAAGAGGAGGTGAAGGAATCTGAATCAACGATAAAGAAGCTGACAAACGAGATGGACGAGCTAAAGAAGGAGGTATCAGCAAAGGAGAGCGAACTGACTGAACTGAAGAAGAGTAGGGATTTGAAGGAGAGCGAGTGGGTTGAAGCAAAACACAGTGCTGAAGCCAGAGTGGCTGAACTGATGGAGAGTAATGTGAAACTGGAAGCGACAATTGAGGAATTGAATGGAATGGTCGAGGAGTTGAAGAAGGAGGTTTCGACGAAGGAGAGTGAATTAGGTAATGTGAAGAACAACACGGAAACGAAGATGGGCGAGTTGAGTGCCGTGATGGAGAAGAATGAGTCATTGGAGGCAAGGATTAGAGAATTGAGTGATATGAATGATGAATTGAAGAGGAGTGTGGAGAGCAAAGAGAAGGAGGTGAGCGAGTTGGAATCGAGAGTGTCGGAGTTGAGCAGTCAGATGGAGGCATTGAAGGAGAATGAATTGAGCGCAAGCGAAGCAAGGGTTTCTGAGTTGAATGCGTTGATTGAGGAGTTGAAGAAGGAGGTTTCTGGAAAGGAGAAGGAATTGAAGGAGAGTGAATCGAATATGAGTGAGTTGGAGAAGACGATTGAAGAGTTGAAGAGTGAGCGTGATTCCAAGGTGAATGAAATGGAGGAGTTGAAGAAGGAGAAATCAGAAAAGGAGAAGGAAATGAAGGAAAGTGAAGTGAAGATGAATGGAGTGATTGAGGAATTGAAGAGAGTGGTTTCATTGAAGGAAGAGGAAGTGAACCAATCCGAATCAAAGATGAGTGAATTGAAGAAGGAAATCGAAGAACTGAAGAAGAGCGTGTCTTCAAAGGAGAGTGAGTTGAGCGCGACTGAACCCAAGATGAATGAGTTGGAGAAGACAATTGAGGAGTTGAAGAAAGATCTCGCATTGAAGGAAAAGGAAGCGAGCGAATCCGAATCGAAGATCTCTAAACTCTCACAAGAGATGGAGAGTCTGAAGAACGAGACAGATTCAAAGACGAAGGAGATTGAGGAGTTGAAGAACGAGGCTTTAGTGAAAGAGAAGGAGTCTTCTCTGAGGATCGCCGAGCTGGCTGGAGTGATCGAAGAGTTGAAGAAGAACGACCAAACCAGCACGATCATGGAGGAGAACCACGCTGCAAATGCGAGGATCTCCGAGCTGAACAAGGAGATCGAGGAGTTGAAGAAGGAGAGTGACTCAAAGATGAATGGGTTGAATGAGGAATTGAAGAGAGTGGTTTCATTGAAGGAGGAGGAAGCGAGAGAATGGGAATCGAAGATGAATGAGTTGAATGGAACGATCAAGGAGTTGAAGAAGGAGGTTTCGACGAAGGAGAGTGCATTGGAGGAGTCGCAAACATCGATTTCTCAGTTGAACAAGGAAATGGACGAACTGAAGAGCGCTTCAGAGAAGGAGATTGAATCGAAGACATCTGCTCTGAGCGAGGAGATCGAGAATCTGAAGAAAGAGTCCGCCGCGAAGGAGCGCGAGCTGAACGAGCGAATTGCGGCATTGCTGAAGCAGCAGGAGGAAGAGCAGCAGCAGAAGGAGGCGCTCTCGCAGTCCCTGATCCAATCGCAAGCCATGCAGCAGAACCAAGCACGCTCTCTCTGCCTCCTTTATCCGTAGTCCCAGCTGGAAACCGTCATCGCCTCTCTCCAGACGGACAACGTTTGCTCGCTCCACCTCCATCACCGGTAGGACCAGAAACAGCAGGACATCCTGGCACTCCAGGCGCAGGTGGCTTCCAAGGGTTCTGAGCTTCAGCTGATTCAGGAGGAATTGGTACCCACTCCGTTGGGAGTTGAAGACTAGACTCGTTGCCAGTCCACCGTGCAGGCGCTGGAGAAGGAGAAGGCGCTGCTGACGGAGAGCGAGGCGCAGCTGCGCGTGATCGTGAACAGGTCGGTGACGGAGAGGAGTGCAGAGGTGGGAGAGTCGCACAGATGTGAGAACTAGAACTCACTGAACGAGAAGATCCTTACGCTGGAGAAGGAGAAGGTATTCGAATTCGGGGGATGTGAGGGGTAGAACGACGGACTGATCGCCGTGGCGTCGCTGAAGTCCGAGCTAGTAGGGTGAGGTGAGTGGGTGAATGCGCAGATCGCCGCGAACGAGAAGAACCACCAGTTGGAGCTGTCGCTGGTGCTCGTTGTGGGAGCGAGATGATGTGTAGAGCGAGCTGAGAGACGATTTGGAGGAGAAGGAGCAGTATATCGTGACGGCTGTTCTCGTATCTCACCGATAGAGTGACCACTCGCTCTCTCTCGAGACGCAGCAGTCGCAGCTTGTGGGGGGATAAAGAGGAGTGTGAGTGCATAGTTGGCAATGAAGGAGAAGGTGGAGCAGATGGAGCAGCAGCAGGTGCGGGAGTGTGGCACGCGATTAGCTATAGGCGATGAGCAAGCAGATGCTGCAGACGAAGAATGACGAGATTGGACTGAAGTGAGGCTTTCTGTGGGATGTGATGGACAGACGAAGGAACGAGACGCGTCTGCTGGACCTGAACACCGAGCTGTCCTCGAAGAACAGCGCGCTGAAGAAACAGTTGATGCAGGTGACGCAGGACTACGGGATGGACTGCCTTCCCGAGGGCGTCGAGTGTAGGCGTTGGAGCGAGGGCTGAGTCGAAGCTGTCACGGTGCTTGAGAACATCCGTGTGAACAGCGTGGAGATGTGCTACTGTCGGCTGAACATGAAGGCAGACCCGCTGAGTGAGGGCGAGGCGGTGCTTTGACGCTTAGACGAAGAGAAGTGCAAGTGGCTGCTGCTTCAGACCGTGAAGACGTTGTTCCCAGCGACGCGTGTGTTCCGTAGAGGGAGTGTGAAGAGTAGAGATTCCCGCGGAAATCCACAGCGTGAACAACGCGTCGATTCTGACGTTGCGAAAGGAGATCGAGGACGCAAAGAACGAGGTGAGTGAAGTGAAGAGCGCGTTCGACGCCTACAAGAAGAAGACGCGTGTGGCGACTCTCAAACTACAGCAAACCGCGGCATCTGCCAAAGAGACGGCTCGCAGGGAGGAGCTGAAGATCGAGGTGGTGTGAAGTGGGTTGCGTGAGGCGTAGCAGGAGAAGTGGAACGAGGAGAAGAAGCGCATGGACGAGGAGAACAGTCAGGCTCTCCGTCTGAAGGATGAGGAGTTGGCGAAACTGCGAGAGGCGCTCGGTAGAGGCGAAGAATGAGTGTGAGGGATAGAAACGAATGACAAGCGAATCGAGGCGTTGGAAGCGGACGTGGCGCTGAGGACAAAGGAGAAGGTGGAGTTGAAGGAGAGTTTGGATTCGATGGCGGAGGAGAAGAAGGAGTTGAGTGAGAGGGTGGAGGAGTATCGAGAGAGGGAAAGGAGAGAGGAAGAGAAACGGAGAAGGGAAGAGGAAGCGAGGAAGCAAGAGGAAATCGAGAGACAAGAGCAGCTGAAGGAAGAGGAGAAACAGGGACCAGAAACGGCAGAAGAGAACACTTCTACTGTGGAAGAGATACATCAGGAAGAGCCAGCAAGTGAGAGAGAGGAGCCAGAAAGCGAAACAGAAGAGTCAGCAAGTGAGAGAGAGGAGTCAGCGAGCGAAACAGACGAATCCCCAGCACGGCGGAATCTGCTGCTGAGCATCCTCGGAGATACGGAGTCCTACGACATCCTGCCGCTGCCGCACAGCCAGGTGCAGTCGTTGAAGAACGAGGTGATCAACCTGCGAGCGCGTCTAACGGAAACCGAAAAGTGGGAGCGATGGAAGAGACTCACCAACAGGTCTCTGAACCTCCTGCAGATCGAGAACGACCGCAAGGACCAGCGCATCGAGGAGATGGAGGGAGATTTGAAGACCATGGGGTCGGTCCAGAATCAGGAGAACATGCAGTATTTGCGACACACGCTGGTGAAGTTTTTGTGTGACAGCAACTCGTCGGAGCAACAGATGATTCTTCCCGCCGTGTCGCAGCTGCTGAATTTGAAGTGCGGACTGGGTTCCGGTGTGACTCGTAGTGCGGAAGAGAATGAACGATTCATAAAGAAATTCGGTTCAAGAAGCAGGGGATGGTTTAGTTGATTCTCCGTGTTTTGAAAACAAACAGGAAAGGCGAGACGAATAGGTCCGCAGCCAACGCGTGTAGTGATAAATGAACGAATTGAAATGGGCTCTCTCTTCCATTCCGAGATGCACTGAGCGGCCACGGAGTTACACTGTTCAGGACTACGTATTACAATAAGCGAATGGAACCACATTGAAACAGTCGTTTCAGCTGGCCGAAGAAGAGTCAGCAGAATGGTCAACAGTTCTGGCTCGTCCTTTTCTTCGTAGAACAAGAAGGCATTGGATCCCGCATCAAAGGAGTAGGCAATCTACGTAATCATCACGTCGAGTCGCTCACCAGATTTCTTCCATACCTGGAATTCACGAAGTGGACAAGCTGTTGGATGTAGTAACTCTGCTCCGACAAGTACTCAATGGACGGAATCGCAGTGTGACAAATGGCGTGGAGATCGTCGCTCTCGCTCATGATAATTGAAGCGAGGCTACTGAAATCGCGTGACTTGAAACAGGCAATCGCCTTCGCAATGCGTTCATCCACAAACGACGTTTTACGGATCGCCATGTTCGGACTCGTTGCCGCGCAGCGGTTCATTCCGTCCGTACTGCCCACCGCTTTCACGGACTGGGACACGACACAGATGCTCACGCGCAAGGAGGGCCAGTAGCTTTCGTCCACGATTGGATGCTATGCCATGAGCCCAATGCAGAAAGCGCACCGCAATGGAATCGGAGCCATCGGACAGAATCCCCTTGTCCCAAAAGACGAGTCCACCATACATGCTTCGGCACGCACTACCACTGGCTCGACGCGCAATCGCATTCAGAGCATCCTCCTCTTCCGGACTGTTCAACACGCCGTACACCGTGGCCAGGGCCTTGACCAGACAGGCAAATCCGGACGCACTCGACGCCATTCCGGATGCCGTGGGGAAGGAGTTCTGAGTTTCAATACGAATGCAGCAATTCGCGAGTCTTTCGCAGTGCGTATGACGCTCCACGTCCCGGTTGCTACTCGCATGAGGACACCGAAACGAAGGATACTCGCTGCTGCGAAGGTTGTCCCGGAATTGTTGAACCAGCTTCTGGATCTTTCTATCTTCGGAAAGGGGCTTTTCCCTATTTCGGTCACGCAAAACGAAAAAGAGTACACTCCGTTGAACACCAGCACATCCGATCGCAAGGAGTCCGCCAACCGCACTGTTGTTTTGGTGTTCAGTCCATACTAGGATGAATAGAAAAGCGGAATAGATCACATCGGCGAGCGTGACACTCAGGGAGGAATTCACGGGAAGATTCAGAGACGCGTCCCGCTTTCCCCAGTACTTGACTAGAGCGATATTGGGGGTTGCTCGGAACGTCGCAGCCACATCCACCGACATGTCAAAGAAAAGTGTGAACAAACAAAACAAGATATAGAAAACCATCCACAACATAAAGGAATACTGTGACTTAGAACTTCATATCATGAGGACGGTCACCCTTGCGGAGAGTGAACTTCTCGTG
>JANPWJ010001155.1:0-12138 GCA_027406325.1 Blastocystis sp. subtype 2
AGTAGGCAGCCTTGCCTTGGGGAGCGGGAAGGTTTGCCGTGGTGGAGGTGGGCCAATCGCTCTCAAAAGAGGGCGTATTCCAGCCAGAAGCAGGAGCGGTACCGTCGAGGTGGTATCTCCAGAGGGTCTCCCCACTCAGAGTAGTTTGAGTAACAGCTATGGCATCACCATCAAACCGCACCAAAATACCGATTGCGAGCAAAAAAAGACCAATCATTGAAGTGTTTTCTGAAGGTGTTTGTGAAAAGGAATGGATCTGGATGTGTACGTAATCAAGGGATCACTGTACGGGCAAATGAAGTGTGTGGTGTAATCCCCTTCGGAATGGCGGCCAGACAATGGGCCTTCCGCTGCTCCGCAGCACAGTACGAACAAATGAAGGCCCGCTGTGACTGCCGTTTCTTTCGGCTTTGCGATCTGTTTCGATTCCGAGGATAACGATATGAACGATGGGCTGCTGCGGATGGAGTGTTCCAATCCACGTAATTTGGATACAGTGGGGATTGCGACAAACACGGAAAACTAACACAAACTACATTAATCGTCTTCCACAAGCAGACCCTTCTTCTCTTTTCTCGTCCTCTCCATCTTCTCCTGGAGATTCTCGATGGTGGCTCTCTTGTGCACCGTTCCACCGCGGACCTTCCTCGAACGTTTGTTGCTTCGAATATTGTACACAATCAGCGCCGTGCCCAGAACGATGATGAGCACGAGAATGACGACGACGACCACCGCCAACTTGGACGTCGGCGTGCGGAGAAGCGGGTTGATCATCATAATGAAGTACATTCCGCTGGGGAAGCCGCGTGGGGGATCGGTGTACATGCGGTAGGACATCTGCTCCTGCAGCTGGTTCATGTTCTCAAAAACGTAGTCGGCAATACGCAGGTCGGTGGTGACGCGCACATTGAAGCAGACGTTGATGGTTTCGGAGTCGGAACAGTCGCGCTTTAAGTAGAGCTTGATGTTCTCCTTCTTCGCCAGCAGAATGTCGCGGGTGATGTCGATGAAGCGCGATTCCACGAACCAGTTGAAATTGGTCAGCGTGCAGTTGCTCACCATGTACTTGAAGTCGATGTACGCCGCGTTGCTCGACGGACGCGTCGACAGACAGTTCGAGTAGTCAATCGCGGACCACGAGGGGTCGTACTTGTTCAGCGAGCAGCTTCGCTGCGACTCGCCGAACGTGTTGCGCGGACAGGCGCCGAACGTCGACTCGCCCGTCATGATGGAGTTCCAGCCCTTCTCCTTGGGACAGTAGACGATGTTGCACGTGTACAGAGTCATCTCGGCGACGCTCGCCGCGTTGCTGTCGTCGTTCGTCTCCTCCACGAGCATGCGGTACGCGTTGTACGACTTGGTGTTCTGCATGAAGACGGTGGCGGTGGCGTAGGAGGACTCGAACAGGTTGCGGTCGTCCACGGAGGTCAGCACGTCGCCCTCGTCCTCGCTCGTCATGCCCAGGATGTCGAACTTCTTGGGCAACTGACGCCGCTCGCCACCGGCGCGCAGCACGATCTTGTTGATGTACTCGAAGCGGTCGTAGTTGTACGTGAACTGCAGGTACACGGGCAGGTTGGAGTCGCGCCACGTGGTCTGCGCGGAGTCGTCGAACGCGTAGGCCGGCAGGTAGCGGTTGTTGGGCGTGTGCGCGCTGTCCGTGCCCTTGCCGCGATCCGTTCGCTTCATGCACTCGCCGGACAGGAGCGACGCGTACATGTCGAAGGTGATGCCCGTATGGACGCCTTCCGAGCGATGCAGCTCCACCGCCAGCACGTTCTTACCGTTCTGCAACGCGCTCGTCGGCACGGAGGTGCGGCGCCAGAAGAGCGAGTCGTAACGCGAGGCGGAGAAGGAGGCGTGACTCACGCCCTCCGCCGCCATGTTGCGACGCACCACCTCCTTGCCGTTGATGTAGGCGATCACGCCGTCGTAGATCTCCAGGTCGAACGCGAAGATCGGGTACTTGTTCTTGTTGTCCACCGTGAACTCCTTGCGGAAGTACGCCGTGTTCGCCGTGAAGTTCCCGAAGTTGTCGTGGTTGGCGTCGGTCCAGCTGTTGTCGTTGAAGCCCACCGTGTTCCACTTGGACGCGGGCGCCTTCGCGCTGTTGTAGAACTTCATGTCGAAGCGGTCCATGATCGCGTAGTTGATCGTGATGTACTCCGTCTTCTCGCCCTCGCCGTTGTCCAGAATGGTGGACGCCAGCAGATCCTCCCACGAGTCCTTCACCAACATCTCCATGCCCGTCGTCCACGAGCCCTCGCGGCGGCTCGTCTTCATCACCACCTTGTAGTCGCCGTTCGCCATGCACAGCGACCGCGAGAAGGCGTCGTTGCTGAAGGCGGTGTTCAGGATCTCCTCGCCCGACTCGCTGGTGACAATCACCGACTCCTCCGCATACCCGTACGATCTCGAGAAGGTGATCAGACTCTTGTTGTCGGAGCACGTGCCCACGTTGAACGTGACGGCGACCCGCGCCTGGCCCTTGTCGTTCTCCGCCACGATCGTGTACACGTACGTCTGCTTCTCCGCGAAGTACCCAGACAGGATGTTCGTTCTCGTGTCGAGCGCGACGGTCGAGGGAAGGGCGGGCTCGACGAAGAGGGGCTTGAACATGCCCGAGGTGGTGAAGAAGACGCTGAAGCGCTGTCTCGCCGCGAGGACCAGCTCCGACTCGGAGGCAGTGATGGTTGGCTTCTCCTTGATGATCGTGCTCACCGAGCCGGACTGGCTGCGCTGGCCGCGAATCGACACGGTCAGGAAGGTGAGGAGATCCTCGCGGACGATCTGGAAGTTGCAGCGCTGGCGCCCGTCATTCCTGCACGTGAAGGTGTAGGTGTAGTCGTCGTTGGGGATGCACAGACGCACGCCGTAGTACCCGCCGGACACGTTGTCGTTGTTGTACACCGTCTCGTTCGTCTGCGCGTTCTTCAGCGTGAACGACGCGCGCGAGGAGTCGTCGAGGATGCTGTACAGCCACTTGCCGTAGCTGCAGCCCGTGATCGTCAGGAAGATGGTTCTCGATATCGACCCGCCGTTGTTCGAGGCGATGATGGAGTACTCCTTCTGTCCGTGGGACACTGCCGGAGCGCCCTGGATTCTTCTCGTGCGCCAGTCCAGACGCAGTCCGCTGGGCAGGTCGGGGTCGAAGCTCCAGTTGCGGGGGTTGTTCTGCGCGCTCAGCACAATGGGCGGGATCTCCTTGAACTGCTCGACGGTGAGGGAGGTCACGGCCTCGCCCGCCTCGTTGGTGATCGTCAGGTCAGATGGCGGGACCACGTACGTGACCATGAGCGTGACGGTTGTGGTGTACACGGTGCCCGACTGCATCGTCGCGGTGATGGTGTACGTCGTCTCCTCGCTGTCCTCGGCGGGCGAGCCCGTGATCATGCCGCTCGACTGCAGCATCAGTCCCGTGGGGAGAGCGGGCGTGATCGTGTAGGTCGGAGAGCCTCCCGGCACGCCGAAGAACACGGGAGTGTTTCCGAGGATCTGCACGTAGCGGTAGTAGTGCGTCTTCTTCGTCGCGTAGGTGAAGGTGGCCTCAGGAAGGTGGTAGAAGACGGAGGACGGAATGATGGCGAACTCCTCGTCGGACGGCTTCTTCCACGACAGAATCACGCCGAAGTCGTTGTTGTTCGAGAAGAACTCCACCTCGATGGCGGCGTAGCCCACGCTGTCGAAGGAGACGGAGCCCGTCTTGTCCGTCATCTCGCTGAGACAGCCCCAGTTGTCGATCACCACGTCGCCGTTCACCGTCAGACGCGCGCCGTCCCGGTTGCTCAGCTGGAACTCGTAGTCGCCCGCGGCGTCGATTCGCACATACCCCTTCCAGACGACGTAGAAGCGAGCGAACACGTCGCCGGGAATGCGGTTCCACGTGGAGCCGTTGGGCAGCTCGGGGTGGCTGATCAGGTCGTCCGTCGTGTCCACCAGCAGCGAGAGCATCGAGGAGGAGAAGGAGGACATCTGGCACAGGCGCTGGCTGTTCTGGAGCGAGTAGTACTTCGCGCTGAGTCCGGTGACGGGCGAGCCGCCAATCACGATGTGAATGGAGGCCTGGGACTGGCCCAGCAGACCGAGGGCCGTGATGGTGTAGTCGCCGGTGAAGGCGGTGTCCGGCGAGCCGCTGATCACGCCGGTCATCGAGTTGAAGGTCAAGCCGAAGGGCAGGCTGGGTGTGACGGAGTAGCTCGTCACGTGGGAGCCGGAGACGAGCGGGCGCGTGGTGGCGATTCGACTGTTCACGACGCTCGAGACGTCCGACACCGACAGGAAGGATGGGGCACGACCACCCACAAAGGTGACCGTCTTGTCGACCACCGTCCGCGGCAGACCCGCCGCCGTGGACTCGTACTCCAGCTTCAGCGAGGCGGCGCCTCCGTTATTCACGTAGTAGATGCGAATGAGATGGCGTCCCGAGGACAGCGTGATGCTCTTGGTCTCCGAGCGGGGTCGGGGCGACTGCCCTTCGATGTCGATGAGCGGCGAGGTGGCGTCGTCGAAGTAGAGAGACGCGCCGTCGTCGGCGCTCAGCGTGAAGTCGTAGCTGGCGGCCGAGCCGATGTTCAGGTAGCCGGTGATGGAGGCGGAGAAGTAGTCCTCGATGCTGTTGTCGAGTCCGGGCCAGGTGTGCTCGTTCTCCGAGTAGTAGTTGTCGGTCAGGTCGAGCGTCTCCAGCGACTGGCAGGTTTCCGCCGAGTGGGAGTAGAACCACTCTTCCGAGAAGAGGTTGAATCCGTTGGTTTGGGCGTAGTAGCAGGCAGTGAGGCCCTCGACGTTCGCTTCGGATTGCGCTAAGAATGAAATGACAGAGCAGATCGCACCCTTGTAGGCGAGCGTGAACGATGTAGAGACGGATCCCAGGCTGTTCGTTCCCGTCACCTGGTAGTTCACGTTGCTCGGAGCGCCCGTGTAGATGCCCGAAAGGATGCCCGACGTGGTGTTGAACGAGAGGCCGGAGGCGACGGCGGGGGTGATGCTGTAGGAAGTGAACAGAGTGTCGCCGATGAAGTGGATGGGGAGAATGGCGAGTCCCGAGAAGACGCTCTGCGTGTTGAATCCAGGAGAGAGAGTCGTGGGCTTCGCTTCCACTACGGGTGAGATGGACATGGGAATTGCTACCTCCAAGGGAGAACGTACCGGAGTCTCGTCCAGTGGTTATGGTGTACGACGTCATGGGAGAGCCCTCCGTAGGCGTGCCGGCGATCCTCCCGTTTGAGAATGCCAACCCCTTCGGAAGCGTGGGGACAATGTTTGCGTTTCTCTGGGCGTTGGAGCACGTCACGTTCGACTCAACACCCGCCGTGAACACGATCGTTCCACTTCCGCACACAATGGTAGCGGAGTGACACCCTACTGCAACAAGGACGAGCAAGCAAAGAAATCGAGTTGTTCTGGTCATTGTGATCAAAGGCAATAATAATCTGTATCGATGACACAAGGAATACGATACGGAAACAAAACACACATGCAAAACACAGACAGAACACAAAACACAAGGGAAAACACTAACAATCCGGGTGCAGATCGCGGTATTCTTCTCCTCGCGTGAAGGAAATGGTGCGAAATGATGGATCCTCTTCGTAGAGAGAAGGATGCGTCATGGTTGATGACACACGCTGCTTCCCATTTCAAGCATATGACTGCATCTTTGAGATGGCCTGCATTCTTGCACAACGCGGATAGAGTATTTGAGTGTCTCTGTTCATGAAACCCCCTTTGGGAGCCACAGCGATAGGACAAGAACAACAACACTCGTCAAGACATTTCCATGGTCCCTTACTGATGCCACACAGTATTCCTTCATGAGTGTTCCTCTTGAGGCGATTCACAACTACGGCTTTCGTCTTTCGTTGGATGTTGCAGAGGACACTAATTCAAAGGGATGAGGGAGTGGAGTATCTGAAGACCATACCGCCCCAATATAAGAACAACTACATCCAGTTCCTGCTGGACAGCAACATAAAGCTATACGGAAAAGGAGTTCTTTCGGCAGATCTGAAAACGGCGACGACAACGCTTTCGGGATCCTTTCTTTTACAAGCATCTTGATGTTGTGAATTGTGACGTGTAGATCAGTAGTATCGTGAATATCAGTGCTCCCTCGACAAATCAGGGCAGCAGTCTTTGTCCACGCATGCTCCAGCTCATTCTGACGGACGGCGTCACGAATGTGTGCGCCATCGAGTATGAGTCCGTTTCATCCCTTCGGTCGTGATTCCCTGTGCTGTTCACGCGTAGTCTTGACACACCTCCTGGAACAAAGGTGCTGATCAAGGACCCCGAGTTTTACAACGGGAGACTGCTTTTGCGCAGGGACTTCATCAAGGTGCTGGGAGGATTGGTTCAGGAGCTGTACGACGTGTGGAAAGCGCAGGAAGTGTGTTTGCGTTGCTGTTGTGAGCCCTAGGTGATGGCGATGAAGAACCGCTTCCGTTCGCAGATACGCAACGCCGCTAGCAACCCTCCCAAATTCATTTCCTTCGAGGACTTCGTGAAGCAGAAGAGACAATCGCACAATCCGTCTTCCACCAAGAAGACAGCTCCTCAGAAGGACGCCTCCACGAATACAGTGTCGCCGACGGCAGGCGTCGTTCCGGAGACAAAGAAGGTGACCGATTTGGATCTGAAGGAGATTGAAGCGAAACGCAAGGAGGCGCTGGGGGCTATTTCCTCTGAAGAGGTGAAGGAGATTGGAACCTGGGGATCCGTGAAGCAGATGGACAAGACCATTAAGGAACCGGTACGAAGAGAAAGACCTCCTCGCAGAGGCCAGCCGAGACAGGACACGAGGAACTTGAAAACGATGGAGGAGTCGGGACTGAATGCTACACAGCCTCTGACATTGCGCAATGTGCAAACAGTCGAGAAGGTTACACCCGCAACCCAATCTTCGAAGCAGGCAAAGATATTGGATCTGTCGGCAGACGAGAACAGCAAGGGTAGAGGATGATTGCGCTCTGTCACAGCTAGAACTCGTATTCATGCTCCAAATGGACAAGTCGATTATGACGATTCCATCCTCAAAGCGTCTGTTCGCCTACTTGTTTGGATCGGATGCATGTCCTTCTTCGCAGAGTGAGTTGTAGATCGACAGAGAGGCGTTTGCAGATCTCCGAGCGACGATCATCGGCGAGGATTACCTGTTCGGAATCGGAACGGAGGGAGGGAAGGAAGTGATTGTGGGAGTGAGCAGCGATTCTGACTTCTAGATGACTGTTGCGGGAGACAGCGGCAGTGCCATCCCTCCCGATGACTATGTATACGTTGCATCGACCTCGAGTGGATCTTCGACCCAGTCCTCTGGGAGAGCCTTCTTCCGAAAAGCTACAAGAGGGAGAGGACATGGTCGTCGCGGAGGAGCCCCAAAGCGAGTATCGAGTCAGGGTCATCGAGGCGGTCAGCACAATCGCGGAGGACGAGGAGGAAGAGGTCGGCATTAATTCCACTGTCACCGTTTCTTTGTTATGCACGCATTTGTGTTACTCACTTCAGTGGGCGTTTCATCGCAAAGGCTGGGGAGTTGAGGAAGAATAGTGTTTAGCTGACCCGAAACAAATGCATTCGCTGTTATTTTTGTCTCTTGTAACAGTAGCAACATGCCAGTGGACGGAAAGGAAGCTGTTTTTCTATCAAGCCTCCAACCATGCTTGGCATGTGAACGAGGGCGACGACGTGCTCGTTGTTTCAAACAGTGCCTCGTTCCCGCTTCAGCACGGCTTTGCCTTGGCCAATTACTCTCGTGTGGACTTTACTGCGATCCTTTCTTCCTATTCCTTTCTATCTAGCACGGATACCGTTGCAATGAAGACCCATGCTCTATCTGAAGACTCTTCCTATAACGACTGTCCTCTCTTCGGGAAGAAGGTCATGGTGACGGTGTACCGTGTGCAGCATCGCCAGAACAAGGAGGGGTGTGTCTCCGTCGAGACTGTCCAGCGCTATTTCAAGTATCTGGACAGTCATCTCCGTCTTCAATCCGGCAATCGCATTCGATTTGACATGGACGCGTCCATCATTTCCAACGTGTGCTGCCCGTGCTCGGAAGAGGAGTGCTATGGACCCGACCAGTATCAGAACTTTATGAGTGTGGTGATGAAGAACTGCCGCGCTCTCGATCCGCGGTTGAACAACAGTCCGATGACTCGCATCTTCCTCAACGACGGTTTCGGGGGGTTTGCGGGTCTGGCGAGTCTGGGCTACATCGACGCCTTCACGAACTACGGGAACTACTGGGCCATCAACAACGTCAACAATGATCCCGATGCCTTCTGGAAATGGGAGTACAACCTCAGCGTCCTGGTTCACGAATTCGGACATACCATGGGATTCGGCCACGCGGCCTACACCGAGGGAAGCCCCACCTCGTTCATCACCGATTTCTCCAAGCCCGACAACTACGGCGACGGTGGCTCTGTGATGGGAAGCGGGAACTCCTGGGACACCATTCCCGGACCGAGTCACTACTACTACCGCCTGTCCAAGAAAAAGGTGGAGCCGTTCTACTTCAAGACGCTGTCCGAAGCGACGACAACGCGCATCCGTCTCTTCGCGTGGGACCACGCCTACTCGCGTCCGTTTCTTGGGATCGAACAGTCCCGATTTAAAGAAAGCGACGTCATCGACGGGATTCCCGCGGGAGAGAACGCGCTGACGGTGGAGGTCCCGTTTAACCGCGGGAACATGTGCTCCACCATCAGCGAAGACGTCAGCTACGGGTCGTTCTTCATTGAATATCGCAGTCGCTATGGGAACCAGATGGGCGCGGGCAATCACGGTGTCCGACTCATTCAGGGACGTGTGGAGAAGCGAGGAATCGACGAGTCGCGGTCGCTGATCCTCCCCGCGGGAGTCGACGGGTTGTTCACTTGGGGCGACAACACGATTCCCGCGGGAGTGCTGTGGACGCCGAACACGGCGGATTTGGGCACCATCGGGATTCGCGTCACGCGCGTGCACACGGTGTCGGAGCGAATAACCGAAGAGCAGCTGGACGACCCCGTGCAGCCCCTCGAGAAGCAGTCGTACGTGGAGCTGGAGGTGACGTACCAGCCGGGCGTGAAGCGAATTCCGCCTCTTCACCCGTCGCCCCTTCCCTCGTACCAGTTCTCGCCCAACGTGGCGTGTGCGATGAAGGAGGACGTGTCGGGCTATGTCTGCTCGGTCGTGGGGGTCCCCCGTTTTTGGTTCTACATGAACGCGTTCGCTCATCGCGGACACCCGCGCGTGTTCAAATCGGACGGCTCCTGGATTGACTCCGCGTCCGCTAGCGTGGTGTCGGTGCCGGGGCGCGAACGTAACAGCTGGGTGCACTTCTTCGGGGACTATACCCGCGGGAAGTGCACGGTGGACGTGGAGGTGGCGGCATCGAACGGTCGCGCCATCTCCTGGACGAACACGAAGCTGTACCGCAAGCGTGTTGGCGAGGGCGACGACAGCTTCGCGTTGGTGGGCGAGGGCAGCGTGGTGGTCGTGGGGAACTTGGAGTACGCCGCGGGCGACGAGGTGGTGCTGATGGATTTATGTGGATCGAGCGAGGAGGTGAGTGTGAGTGCGGACAGCGATGGCTTTGCGATGGTGCTGCCGGAGAAGAAGCTGCCGGGGTGGTACGAGGGGCTGGTGGTGAAGAAGAGAGAGGGAAGGATTGTGACGAGTCTGCAGGTGACTCAGTTAGTTGCTTCGCTTAACGAAGATCGCGTTGCAGTTCAGTTAATCGACTCGAACTACGTGTCTGTCCATTCCGCGGGAATTCCCTCCACCAAGACATCTTTTCCCTCCATGTTGTACGAACAGCGTCTTCCCGCCAACCAGAAATTCCCGCTCATGTTCCAAGACTGGACCTTTGGGGACTCCCTTCTTTTCGACTTCGAGGGCACTTTTCCCTCCAACTGCGTCATGTTCATGGAGACGGACAACGGCGAGGTCCAACTCTCGCTCCGCCGACTTGGCCGGGAGAAGAACATCTCGCTGAAACTCCCATACAGTCAAGTGATTTCGCTGGGGTCGGTGGACGGTCAGATTCACTTCGTGTGGTTTTCGCAGCGCGTGACGCTGTTGTCGGTGCGCGCGGTGCTGGCGTCGAAGGTGGGCAAAGGCATCGAGACGCAGTCCAGCAGAGTGGACTATTACAATCTGGGCGAGTATCGGTACAAGGGCGAGATCGGGGGTTTCAGCCAGTTCGAGGCGAAGCAGTACAGAGCGAAGTACAAGGGCAGGTGGTACGACGTGAACACGGAGAGTGTGGAGGGCGTTGTGGTGAAGGTGCGTGATGAAGGTGGTTCGAGCGGTGTCTGGACGTGGGTGTGGGTCGTGTGTGGCGTGGTCGTTGCCGTGGTCGTGTTCTGCTGCTGTTCGTGTCTCTGCCGGCAGAGGCGTTCTGCGAAGAGCTCGTTGCCGCGCACTGTTCCCAAGAAGAAACACACGAGTGGCGCTCCAATGCCTCCAGTTGTGAAGTCGTCCAAGCCCGCGTCTTCTGGCGGCAACCCGTTCGACGTTCCTTCCGTCGACTTTTCCAAGAAGTCAACACCGCCCGTTCCTGCTCTTCCGAAGCCCGTTGTGTCTGAGTCAGCAGCAAAGCCACTTCCTCCAAAGCCGCTTCCCCCGAAACCTACCGATGCGAGACCTCTTCCTCCGAAACCCACTGTGGTGAAGCCTCCTACACCAGAAACAAAGCCGCTTCCTCCTACACCAGAAACAAAGCCGCTCCCTCCAAAACCCACCGTAGTGAAGCCTCCTCCATCATCTCTCTCAAGTCATCCGCCGAGGAGAGCGCCTCCCAAACCGCCTGTAGCCTCAAAGTGAAACACGCACTGGAGTGAATCCACTCCGTTTTCAACCTGTTAGCTGTTTCTTCTTCACTGTTTGTTGTACGGTAGCTCGCTTTATGTCGCATTCGATCTCTTTATTGCAGTTCGAGTACGCCTGGGAAGTGCAGGTAGAAACGAAGCGTCTGTGCCAAACGTAGGCGTACTTGCGCTTTGCGGGAATTCAATTCGAAGAACGGAATTCGGAGTATCCGTCCGTGGATTTGACAGGTTTTACTCATCGTTCTCCCCTTAGGACTAGGAGATCTCCCACAACTCACCGTGGACAGCACCATTCTATCGAAGTCAAGAATAATACCGTTTCTGAAAGAAAATGTGACGCAGAAGGACGATTCTGATGCGTAGGTGGTCGATCTCGACAGCTCCTTCTCTGCGGACATTCAAAACGAAATCAGAGTTTACACATACATGATTCACAGTTACGCGAATACCGTTTACGTATTGCTGCCGTAGTGTCCTCACCCTTAGGATATTCAGAAGTGGTTAAAGTTGAACCAGTTCTACAAGCATATCTCTTCCATTTATTCTCCCATCCTTTCCTTCCCCTACAATCTGTAGTCACTTCTCGTTGGGTTAATGGCAGAGTGTATTATCGCAACCAACAGAAGGCAAATAAGAAGCTCATGGGATTGACTGTGAGCACGGATGAAAAGGAAGTGCGATTTGTCTCCTTTCGCTGATCGGTAGAGAATCGAGATGCTAGACAACATCTACCGAGTCCTGAACGAGAAGCTTCACACCACGGAGGGATCTCTTTTCCTCTACGGTGATTCCCCTTCTTCGCTCGACGCGGCCCTATTCGCCCACATTGCACGTCTCATGGAGTTCCCCGCCGCGCTTCAGAACCATCTGCAGAACTACCCTACACTGGTCCGCTATTACGAGCGCATCATGAAGAAGTACTTCTCTGCTGCGCTGGGAGAAAAGACGACGGACAACGCGTTTGTGGTACGTAGTGCTGAGCGGTGGTGAGCAATAGAAGAGTTACAAGATGCATCTCTCCTGCCAGCCCACAAAGAAAGAAGACGCAATCCTCCCCTATTTGGACGGTGATCGTGTATTGTGTCGCTGATCAGTAGGTCCCAGGGAGTACGACAATCTGGAGATCAGTGAGGTGGAATCAAAGGAAACCCAGAAGAAGGACCCGGAGGAGGATATTGCGTTTAGAGAGCAAATAGTGAAGTACGCGGGCTTCGGAGCCTTCGTGTTCGCTCTGGCGTTTATGGTTGACTTGCTTTGACGCGTTTGTTGAGAAAAAAAGCTGCGGGTTGTGAGGATCGAACTCACGACCTTAGGATTATGAGACCTA
>JANPWJ010001161.1:0-11862 GCA_027406325.1 Blastocystis sp. subtype 2
CACACACTGTCTCTTCTTGCTAATCTTATCAGCAGGCATGTTGCAAAGGCTGGGTTTTGGAAAAGGAATGAATGGAGAATGGAACGCACAGTGGTCGGCTCCTATCATGGAACAGGAATCACGCAACAAACAGGAGCGATTACGCACGCTGTGTAATCTCTAAAAGGACGATTCGCGTGTACTTCAGGTAGTACCAAATCTGCTTCTGCTCCAGTTCATGCTCCACGACATGGCACTTCTTCGCGATTCCACTCTTAAAACGGTCGTACAGCTCTTCAGTGCGAACGGTGCAGCATATCAGCGCCTTCTTCACTACAGATCACAACTCCACGAAGGGACTACGGGAATACGACGAAAAGCACAAGGAGAGCATGTCGATCAGTCCGTCAATCAAATCGGGCGAGAAGGTCTACACATCACCAGCCGAGAAGAGTACGACGATATCCGTGGCAATGATCACCTCCGGCTTCAACTCTTGCAGCGTATCCAAATTCGGGTTGCAGAAGTCAATCGTGGCGACGGAGGGAGGACAAACGCCCAAGTGCTCAAAGACGGAGGCATCTACGCATCACGCTGTGGATCAAACATCACTTTCCTCAATGTTGCCCAAAATGTACTCCGTCACCTCGTTACAGTAGTCGCTCATCGTCACCCTCGTGTCCCGTACGATGCATTGGAGCATCTGACCACACAAGCCACTCCCAGCACCAAGCTCGAGAACCCTCTTTCCCACGAATTCCTCCTTGTGGTCCAGAATCCACTCCATAAACGCAAAGCACGCCTCCCACGTCTTGAACGCAGTGCAGTTGGACGAACGCTTCAACTTCACTTGCAGCACCTCCTCGCTGTCCGGAATGGGGTAGTAGCAGAAGTGGTACTCTCCCTCTTCGGTTCTAACGTTCAGCCGCGTTGGAACGCATACGCGTGGTTGTGAATTCGGTCGTACTCCATGGCCAGCGAATCGGCAATGAACTACACATGGTGAAGGAAAAGAGAGCATACGACGTCCTTCATCATGAGAAGATCGAAGTACTTGCGAATGAAGGGATACTCGTAATCCTGAACATGGCCGTTCTTCGCGATGAGCGGATGGTTGATGCACTATCACTGAGATGTCGAAACGAGAACTACTTCGTTCACGACGCGTTCCTGGAATGCGAGCTCGAACCAGTCCGGACACTGCCGAATCAGATCAAGCACCACCTTCGTCGGCGCTCCCTGGATGTAGTAGCTGCGGACACGGGAAAAGGGATCCATCGAGTGCCAATTACTGGGAACATGTTGGGACGTATTGCTGCAATTCGATCCTTTCCCATTCGTCTCTCCACCTCTATTGTCGGCGGCGTGAGATCGTATCGTTCGAGGCATTCTCCGATCAGTAGCTGAATACATGCGGCGTTATGCGTAGTTGACGAATCGCAACTGCCACAACTGAATGAGCAGGATTGGAGTCGAATGGAAGCTGGACTTCGTGATCTGCGCTCTTTTCGACGCGTTCCGATGCCACAAAGTATTGAATTCCACAGTGAAGAAAAATCAATGCCGAACAAGCAAGAAGCTCCAGAAAAGGAAGAGGCTCCGAAACCGGAGGAGGCCGCTCCCCCAAAGCCGTCTCTCATGTTCGATTTCAAGATGAACCAAGACAATCTCTCGGATGCGGAGTTTGAACAGGTGAAGCGTCTCCGTGAGGCGATGAGCGATCCGAAGCGTGCGAGATCCACCAATATCACCAGCCTCATGAACGATATTGGACTCACGGAGGAGGAGAAGCGCATTATGGTGAAGGAAATGCAGTCCATCCCCAAGGACAAGCCGGTGCATGTGGACAGCACATACCAAGAAGAATTCCGTCGTTTGGAGCAGGTGATGCGCGATGATGACGGAGTGTTCCCGTTGATGGAGAAGTGGACGAAGGACGTGGAGAAGGCGCTCGGAAAGAGCGTGTCGGACCCAACGCAGCTGACAGAGGAGGACTTCAAGAAGATTCCGCCCGTTCCGCAGAAACTGCTGGACGTCGTGAAGTACATGATGTCGGGAAAGCAATAGTCTCTTTAGAACGCTGCTTGTTGAACAAACACGCCTATTCTTCGGGAATCCACCACTTGATGAGGCCGAGACCGTCGTAGCTGATATCTCCGTGCAATGAAGTCAACCACGAGCGGCTGCAAAAGGATATGATAATGGACATCGGATTGGGAGGAATGACGTGCTCGTCTCGAATATCCACACTGGAGCTGCGCACTCTGCTGATCTCCGGACCCTGCACGTCGATACTCGATGTGCGCGTTCGTTTCTGTCCATGAGTCCTTATCCCTCTCCATACATCGCGATCCGCGTCTCTTTCCACGGACTTCACCTCGGATGTCACGATTGTGTTGTTCTCTACAGGGTGACTCTCGCTCCCTCACTCCACTCTCCACCCGGTTATATTGGAGCGCAACCACTCGGAAGCGGATCAGCTCGCCGTTTTCCACCACAAAGTCCAGCTGCTGCTCGCCATCATCGTAGTGCCAGATCCACACGCGCTTCACAGGGTCGTACACACTGCCCTCCTGCACTACTCGTCATTCGTCGAGCAAACACGCACAGTTGTACGAGGGAATCCACACGTCCTCCAGGAACTCGAGGGTGACGCGAATGCCGTTCTTGTTGCTGGACAGTACCTTTCCCACCAGCACCTCGCCTTCAACCGGTCGGAACATGATCATCCGGAATTCCACTACGCCTCATCATTCACGATAAGTTTCACCCTCGTTGTGACTCGCCCCGTCTCCGGGATACACCTTTCCCAGCTCGATGCGAATGAAGTCGTAGAACGAGATGCAGAGGCCATAGTCAGGTATTACTTTGTTCGAGTATTTGCGGTTTATTTCTTCTATCAGCGTCTACGAGGAGAGTGACCAACACGACAGCAGCTGCCTACCGTGACGTGCTCCTTCGAAAATTTGCTCGGCTCTATGCGGATGACATCCCGTATCGTCACGAGGATGAACATGAGGGGCAAACAAGAGATGAAATGGCTCTCTCGCGCACGCATTCCAACTCAGTGCAACAAACAAGCGACAGAATACCCTCCTTAAAAGTCGCCCAGATCGTCCTCCGCCGACTTCGGCAGCTTGATCAGCACTCTCTGCACGTACGTCTTCAGATACTTGGCGTCGATCGGAGACACGGACTGCAGGTAGTTCTCCAGCACCGCGGGATTCTCGTGGATCTGCAGCAGGTGCAGCAAGGCCCTCTCCGACGCCAGCTTCACCGGGATGTACGAGTCCTGCACGCTCTTCAGCAGCGTCGGCACCAGCGCGCTGAGCAGGTCCACGTGGGTGTCCTTGCACACCTTGCCGAAGAGGCTGATCGAGACCACCGTGTCGTAGCGCACGCTCGAGTTGGTGTCGTAGACGCACGTCGTCAGCTCGGCGATCAGCTCGCTCAGCACCAGTCTCTACCCATCAAGCACGCCCTCCGCGCCCACCTTGTTCTCCTCCGTCATCATGTTGTAGCTGTTCAGCACGTACTTGCACACCGAGATGGCGGACTTGCGGATCATCAGATTGTCCGTCTTCAGGTACAGCGTCACGTTGTGGATGATCTCCGTGTGGTACGGCACGCTGCGCTCGCCGTTGTACTTCAGCAGCTGGCCCAGCGCCACGCAGCGACCGTGCTGCTCCTCCGACGACAGCTCCGCCAGCGACGTCGTCAGGATCGTGGTGCGCACGATCGAGTCGAACACCGCGTCGTCGGCGAAGGTCAAGCACACGCCCAGCACGCTCGCCGCCAGCACGCGCACGTCCTCCTCCGCGTTGAACAGCAAGTTCACCATTCTCTACGCGTCACACGCCTCTCGTGCCTCCACCTCCTCCACCGTGGTGCGCGTGGCCGGCTGCAGCTTGGCGCCCACCGCCAGCATGATGTTCTGCAGCGCCGTCATAATGCTCTCGCGGATCTCCGTGTCGTTGCTCACCACATCCGCGCTCAGGTCGTTCACCACGTTGTCGATGCGCGTCGACAGCTTGATGATGTGCACCAGCGCCTGACCGCCCTGCTCCCGCACGCCCTTGCAACTGTCCTTCAGCGCGCGGATGAACGTCGTCTGCAGCTGCGGCAGGAAGGGGCGCAGCGCGTCGCTCGACTTGGACAGCAGCAGGTTCAGCGCGCGGTAGAAGGTCGTGCGCAGCTCGGGACTGTACTTGTCGCCGATGATTCGGATCAGCGGACCCGTCACCTGCAGCGCGTACAGACGCACGTTCTTCGCGGGGGCGTACTGCACCAGCTCGCAGATCAGCGTTGCGCAGTCCGCCTTGCGCTCCGTGGACGCCACCCTACGCGTAACCCCGTCGCACAACCACACACATGATGCCCTTCTGGAGGAGCTGGAACAGCGGCTTCAGACCGTCCTTCTTCTCGAAGGCGGGCAGCACGTACGTCGACATGTCCACGCCAGGCCTGTTTCTCACGCCAACCCATCACACCCACTTGTAGCGCTCCGTGCTGATCACCGTCGCGATCATGTTGCTGATGAAGGGCACGTACTGCAGCATGTCCTCCACGCGGTTCTTCGACAGCAGGATCGACAGCGCGTCCCACGCCGCGTCGATCACCGAAGGGTCCGAGTCCGCCGCGCGCTTGATCAGACAGCGCAGGATCATCTGGATCTGCTCCGAGTAGTCCGCCTCCGTGCTCTCGCAGAAGGTGCCGATCAACGCGCACGCCTCGCGGCGGTACCCGTTGTTCGCCAGCCCGCTGATCTTGTCCAGACACGTGATCGTCCACTGCGCGCCGAAGGTCTGCACGTTGGTCACCATCGCACGCAGCACCTCGCGGATCGCCGTCGCCATCGCCTCGTCCTTCAGCGGCGTCTCCGCCTCGTCGTTCTTGCCGTAGAGAACCAGGAGGAAGTCGTTGGTCATGTCGTTGATGAAGTAGTGCAGGTACTTCGAGGTCGACGGAATGATGGCGCACAGCACGTGCAGGTGGTTGATCGTCAGCGGCGCCGTCGTCAGGCGCGTGAACAGCGTCTGGATGATCTGCTTGCCCTGCAGCACGATGATCTCCTTCAGACCGTTCAGCGCGCGGTGCTGCTTCGTCTCGTCGCCCGTCTCCAGGTCCTCCAGCAGGATCGGCAGAATCGAGTTGAACGCGTCGCCACTGCCCTTGCGCTGGAGCAGCGTCAGCGCCTCCGCGGCCGCGCTGCGCACCGCCTCGTCCTCGTCGCAGATCGACACTTCAAGCGACTTCAGGAACTCGTTGCCCCAGTCCTTCAGCACGGCGTTCGAGCAGTTCGACAGCACCTGCACGAAGCCCATGCACACCACCTGGCGCGTCACGGGGTCCTCGTTCTTCGCGCCGTCGTTCAGCACCTTCAGCACGTGCGGGATCACGAACTCGCCCAGCTTCTGCACGATCTCGCCCAGGCAGCGCGCCGCCAGCGTGCGCTTGTTCTCGCTGTCGCTCGTGAACATGGAGAAGCACAGCTGCGTCAGCTCGCCCAGCAGCTTCTTCAGCGTGCGCGGCGTGTTGTTCACCACCGACTTCCACACCTGGAACGCCGACTGGCGCACCGCCGCCGTCACGTCCGTCGTCAGGAAGAACAGCGCCGCCATCACCTCGATCCACGTCTGCATGCCCAGCTCCTTCTGCAGCAGCAGCTCCACGCTGTCGCTCGACAGGCCCGTGTCGTTCTCCTCCTCGCTGATGCCCACCGCCTTCGTCTTGCCCAGAGTGTACAGCAGCTCGCCCATCAGCATGATGCTGCTCTGACGGATGCGCCAGTCGTCGTCCATCATCGCCTCGCGGATCGGCGGCAGCACCTGCGCCAGCTCGCTCTTCGCGAACGTCTTCACCAGCACCTGACCCGCGCGCAGCGCCACCTCCGCCACCATGTCGCTCTCGTCCGCCAGACCGGAGACGATGGCGGGCAGGATGGTGGAGAGCAGCGAGGTGAAGCGTTCGCCCAGCGTCGAGGGCAAGAACGAGATGGTCCACATCACGCCCTCGCGCACGCACGCGCGCGGATGCTTCGCGTTCTGCAGCAGCTCGTTCAGAATCTCGTCGAAGTGCTCCTTCGACACCGACGCCAGCAGGTCCGCCAGACCCTGCGCCGCGCCCGATCGCTCCGCCACCGTGCTGTCCTCGTACACCTTCTCGATCAGCCAGCTCAGCGTGTCCTTCATCTCCTCCTCGCCCACCTCGTGGCCCAGCATGCCGATGCTGTGCGCCGCCACCGCGCGCACGTCGGGCAGGGGGTCCATCAGACACTTCTTCAGCGGCGGCAGCAGCTTCGGCAGGTACGGCATCACGTCGTCGCGGTTCGCCAGCGAGCAGATGTTGCCCACGATCAGCGCCGCCTTCTTCTTCGTGTCGGTCACGCGGTCGTTCAGGCCGCGCATCAGGATCGGCACGATCAGCGACAGCGACGGCGCGTCGATGGTGTGGTGGAACGACGTCTGCGTCAGCGTCCGCAGCGCCTCGCCCGTGAACAGGTGTGGCTCCGTCAGCGCCTTCAGCAGCACCTTCTGCAGGTCGGCGATTTCGGGAGTGCGAATCACGTTCACGATATCCTAGAATGAACTCGCAGCAGTAACGCTCACCATCAGCGACTTCTTGGCAGACTCCTGGATCTCCGTGTGCGCGTCGTTGCACGAGTCGGTCAGAATGGGCACGATACGAGGCAGACACGACGACAGACTCTGCGGCGAGCAGTACGCCATGCTGCCCAGCATCTTGATCGCCACCTGCTTCGTTCTCCACTTCGAGTCCTATTCCTCACTCTCCTCTCCAGCGCTCACGTTCAGACCCTCCAGCACCTTCGGGAGCACCAGCTTCACGCCGTGCGGCGACAGGTTGCGCATGACCGAGTGGCTCGCGTCCTCCGCCGCCTCGCGCACGCCCTCGTCCTTGCTCGAGAAGTTCTCCAGCAGCAGCGGCAGGTACTTCACCACGTACGGCTCGAACATGAACGTCAGCGCGTCGAACAGCGCGCCCAGCGCCAACATGCTGCCTTCGCGCGCCGTGTTGGAGCTGCTCTGCGCCGCCGACTCGATGAAGCCGTTGATGTTGTACTCCTTGAACGCCTTGCTGCTCATGCCCTTGATCGCGCCCGCCAGACCCACGGCCGCGCCGTGACGCGCCGCGTAGTCCGCGCCCTCCGTCAGTTGCTTCAGCAACGCGTCGATGAAGCGCTTCGCCTCCGCGCGCAGACACTCGTACTTGAACAGCGGCGTCAGACAGCGCGCCACCGCCTCCTGCACGGAAGCGGAGGGGATGGACAGCGCCGTCATCAGCGTGTCCGCCGTCGACACGATGCGCGGATCGCCGTCCTCCAGGAAGCACGTCACCTTGCCCAGAAGCACCAAGCAGCCCTCACGCTGGTGGTCCTGGATCTCCGTCTATGCATGACACACGCATCGCTCTCGCACCTCCTCCTCCGTGTCCGCGTCCTTCTCCAGCGACCTCAGGCGGTCGTTCAAGTACTTCAGGAGCTCCTGCGTGTGCTCGGCGCCGTAGCTCTCCATCACCGCCTCGCCCGCCTTCATGCTCTCCACGCGCACCTCGTTGCTCTTGTGCGCGAAGCCCAGGTTGAACAGCAGGTCCAGCACCTCGAACAGACTCGCCTGCGGGATCGCCTTCTTCACCGCGCACTGTTCCAGCAGGTAGAACAGCATCACCACCGTCGGCAGGAACGTCGCGCGCTCCTTGTCGTCCTCGATGGCCGCGATCTCGGTGTACTTCTTCACGATGTGCTCCAGCACCGACTTCACCGCGTTGGGGAACTGCAGCAGGCCCGCGGCGATGGCGCGAGCGGCGCACGCGCGGATCTTCGCCTCCTTGTGCCCGAGCAGCAGGAACAGCGGGATGGAGAACGACGGCACCAGCGCCAGCTCCTTCTCCTCCCACTGCTGCTGCGCCTCCTCGGCGATGTCCGCGTCCTCGTCGAACTGCGCCATGAACAGGCGGGTCTACGGGTTACGGACGGCGCGCACCGCTACCAGGTACAGCACGTTGGGCTTGTCGTTGGTCAGCGAGCCCAGGTTGATCAGCGCGTTCAGTCGCACGTCCTCGGAAGCGGAGAGCATGCCGCGGTCGCCCAGCAGCAGCAGCACCTCGTTGGTCTGCAACGCGGGCGCGTCGTCGCAGAAGGTCATCATCACGCTCTCCGGCGAGGGGTCCAGGTGCGGCGCCACGCGCAGCAGCTCCAGCAGGACCTCCAGCACGTCGTAGCGGCAGCAGCGGTTCGCCTCCGTCTTGAAGTCGTCCTGCACCTCGGAGAAGGCGCGCAGGATGCGCATCACGGACTGGAAGAGCGAGGCGCAGTCCGCGGAGAAGGCGACAGCCTTCAGCACGGGGATGAACAGCGGGATGAAGTACGACGCCACGCCATCAGACGCGATGAGCGCGTCCGTCGTGTCCAGCAGCGGCTTGGCGATGTCCAGCAGCGGCGTGGTGTCTGAGGGTGAGAGGGAGACGAGACGGCTACAGAACTCCTTGAAGAACACGTGGTAGATGGAGTTCTTCAGCAGGTCGCGCAGCGAGTTCGCCTCGATGCACTCGCAGCAGTCCTCGTACACTCTACACCTCACGCAACGCACGCGCACTCACTCTCGCGCCAGCTCGCACACCAGCGGGTTGCTCAGCAGCTTGTTCACCAGACTCTCGCACTCCATCACGTACTGCACGAAGCCGCCGCGCGCGCCGCGAGCGAGGGCGCGAATCGCGAGCAGCACACCACGGTACTGGTCCGCCACAGCGTCCACGCGCGCGCGAACCGCCTCCTGCTCCTTCAGCGCCTCGCAGCGCGCCGCGATCGCCTTCTCCGCCTTCTCCTTGGCGATCTTATCCTTGTTCAGCTCCGCCTGCCCATCACACACGCCTCACACGCCCACCTGCAGCTCCGCCGCCCACGCGTCGTCGCTCTTCACGCCCTTGCGGTTCACCTTCGTTCCCGACTGGTCCGCCACGTAGCCCACGTCGTCCTGCACCGGCTTCCACTCCACGTTCGCCGGCGTCTGCCAGATGGCGAGGTCCTTCGAGGAGATGTCGTTCACCGCGGTGGAGGCGGCGCGCTTCAGCAGCAGCGGCTGGAGAACGGCGTACAGCACGGGCAGGAAGCTCGGGACGGACGCGAGGTTCTGCAGCGCGATCTGCGAGGCCAGGCGCAGCGTCGCGTTCGGCGCGGTCACGGAGAACACGGGCGACTCCATCAGCTCCGTGATGAACGGCGCGTTGCCCTCCGTGAGCTCGAGGTTCTGCGAGGAGGCGAGGATCATCTTCACCGACTCTACGCGTCAGCCGAGGCGCGCACCACTACTCCACGCGCGCGTGTTCCTGTCGCCGTGGAGGAACGGGTGGCTCGCGCACCAGGCGAAGATCGCCACGTCGTCCTTCTCCACGCGGCCGTGCGCCAGCGTGTGGAGAATGGAGATGAGCGCGTCGCGGGAGTACGGGTACTCGTCGCAGTAGAACGGCAGCGACGCGGACTGCACCAGCCACTGCTGGTAGCTCTGCACGAGGAAGTGGAGCGACGTCGCGTTGAACGAGAACGACTGCAGCAGCTGCGTGATCGCCTTCTTCATGTCCGAGTCCACCTGCGTCTACGCCTCAGCGCGCCACTCCGTCCCTACCATCAGCACGAAGACCAGCTGCATCACGCGCATCTGCTCCTCCTCCTTCAGCGCGTGACCGTTCATCGCCAGCACCGCCAGGCGAAGAATGCTCTGGTGCGTCCAGCGCGCGACGATCTCGTCCTCCTTGTTCCCGAACAACACGCTGTTCTGCAGCAGCACGCTACCCTCCTGCAGCGCCTGACTCACCGCCGCCGGCACTTCCTTGCCGGCGAGGATGGACAGCTGCACCAGCGACGGCAGCGCCATCACGCCGTCGCAGCCAGCGATGAAAGGACGTGCGATGGCAGCAGCGATCACCTCTCCCAGCTTCGGCATCAGCAGCTCCGCGTTGAACGACTGGCAGGGAGTGGAGGTGGCTTGCATGAGCACGAACAGCACGCCCTGCTTGAACGCCGTGGCGGCGGTGTTCGCCTCGATCCACTTCATCACGTCCTCCGACACCTCGCCGCTCATGCTCACTGCAGCGCCCAGGCAGTCGCAGCACGCCACCTTCGCCGTCGCGTTCGTCTCCTTCTGCACCGTCTTCAACAGCTGCGCGCTCAGGCTCTTGCCCAGCGCCGCCACCGCCGTCTTGCCCATCACGCGCTCACGCACGTTCGCGAGAATGACGTGCACGCCCACGTACACCACGCGACGCACCGCGGGAGTGAAGCGGCCCTGGTCCATCTCCTTCAGCAGCGAGAGCACGAAGTTGAGAATGGCCTCGCCGTCGCTGCAGCGCTGGATCGTGGTGGAGAGAAGCGAGGTGAATCGCGCCGTTTCAGACTCCTGCTTGAACAGGTGCATGCAGGTGTCAACCAGGAACGACAGGTAGCGACTGGGGTCCACCTTCAGCGACGTCGCCGCGCGGAGAATGCACGGAATCGCCATTTCGGCATTGCGCTTCACGGCGCGAGACAGCGCGGGGAAGAGGTCCTTTGTGAGCATGTCGTGGGTTGCGTTGGCGGCGATCTCGCCTCCAGCGAGGATGACGCTCTGAGAGGGCGTCTTTCGAGCGGCAGAGAGAACGGCCAGATATGTTTTGAGTAAAAGAGCGAGCGACGCGTCGCGAGAAGCGGGCGTCTGCTGGCTGTTGTGGAGGTAGCACGCAGTCAAAAGGAGGGAATCGCGACGACCCACACAGAACGCAATCGCCTTATCGAGCAGCGCGTCCACGTCCTCCTTCTTCGTTGCCGGAGACAGGGAAAGCATGTAAGAGACACAGAGATCGCCCAAACGAGGGTCCTTCTCCGCAACCTCTTCGATCAGCTGCATCTATATAGTTAGCGGAAGAAGTCTGGCGTGTACCTTGGCTTCAAGAACAGCATCAGCCAAACTGCTGTCCCCGTCAGCGTAGAGGATGCAAACCATGCGGAACAGTCTGTACGCCCTACGAAATGAGAGAAGAGCGCGATAACGGACCATTTCACCGAACGACTGCCACTGTTTGCAGACACCACCTTCAAGAACGGCTTTTCGACTGAAACAAAGAACTTGACGGAAACCAAGAAGGAAAAATACCCTTCCAAAAGAGCAGCGTCCTCCTTTGAGGCAAACTTCCAATTGTTCAGGAATGCCATCAAAACGGTCTTTGCGGCGGTTTTGTCGATGTCAACGGTATCAGATGTAATCAAATCAGACAGAGCCTACAAATCAACGAACTCGCCTAAAACGCACTGAAAGCTTCTCGAGGAAGCACTTGAGTTCAATACTACTATCAACTGACTTTAGTAAGTCTTCCATAACTCAATTATGGACGAACGAGCATCACTTGGTCAAGAATTTTCCCGGAAAGTTCTTCATCACAACACGCTGAGTTGCCTATCCAAACAAACAGCCCTCAACTCCACTCTCTTTCCAAGTCATCGATATCGATGTCCTCCCCATCGTCCTTCGTCTCGTCGCCTCCCTCCATGATCTCCTCAAACTCGTCTTGTTCGGGTTCTTCTTGGGTTGTGTGTGGTGCGGTTGTGTTTTGTTCTTCAGGTTCGTGAGTTGGGTTGTCATTCTCTTCGTTCTGTTCTTCTTCACCTTCATTGAGTTTCTCTTCTCCACCTTCACTGATCTTCTCCTCCTCACCCACCATCTCCAACGCCCCCACGTCAATCCCATCCTCCTCCACCATCTTCTTGTACCTCGCGTACTCCCTCGCCTTCACGTCCACATGACGCAGCGGTTCCAGCTGCTTCTCCAGCTCCAGCGCCTCCGCGTACCCCGCGAAGTACGACCCGTACTCCTCCGGGTTCGCGATCAGCTCCGCCGC
>JANPWJ010001165.1:0-39354 GCA_027406325.1 Blastocystis sp. subtype 2
CTCACCGTGAAGGTGTCGCCGAAATCGCAGAACACACGCGTTGCCAAACCGAACGTATTCGCGCTGATGAAGCAGATCTGGTTCTTGTGACACAATGCGTTCAGCAGTTCTTGTTCTTTGTTCATGATATTCGTCGTAACAACCACCTGTACTTTAGGAGTTCAATACGACAGTCACTCGGAACTTCTTGAGGTAATCCTCCGTGATCTCTTCCTCGCGACGCGTGACACTCACGTAGGGATTCAATTCACGCAGCTTAGGGAGACAAACCTAAGCGTGAGTCAAAGCAAAGAGTCGGACTTCAGCGCGCGGCTTGCCGAGATCGCTCTCCGTAATATAGAAATTCGTTGTCATATCCTTTATACAAGCAGGCTCGTTATCGTAAATGGCGATACTCTTCACGCCAGCGAGAATGATGTTCTTCGCTAATGGATGAATGCGGCACGAAAGCGCAAACCGATTTCAACACCAAGACCCTTCATTCCGATGATGAGGGCACTTGAACTCGTCATCTTCTTCATTGCCTCCTCGCCAAGTACATAGAGCTGTCTGCTGTACAGGGACTCGTCGATTGTATTCACCTCGGCCATTGCTATCGAATAAACTGTTCGTTCAGGGGGTGGCAGAATTGGAGTCGTTTTGTGTTCACGTGCGTTGAAATGTGTGGGGTGGGTGTCCCATCGAGAGGGTGAAGGATTGCTTGTGGTTCTTGCATTGTGTTGAGTCTTTTGCTGTGATGTGTGGTTTGTCATGAAACGATGGAGGATGAGGAGAAAACAGAAATGCATTAGTAGAAAAGGGTTTGAAGAGCCCCAATGTCTATGGGTAAGGGAGGAAGGAAGCGAGTACTTCCAGTGATTGTACCATTCCTGTAATAGATAAACCTATATGGAAGAGCCACGTCGCTCAGTTTGGGCATGTCTAAGCATCATTGTATAGTGGACAAGAATCACTCTCAAGAGTGACGCGACGAGAATGCAAGAATGAGTCTCCGCTCACATCTGTAATAAGCCGAGTGAGTTCAGGCAAGTCTAGTTAATCAATTCAGACCGGCATCATCACTTCGCATGATCAATTCGGTTGAATAATCATCTTCGTTGAACATGAATGCCTCATAGCCCACCTCAATGGATTCCAATTCAGGCAAGTCTATTCAATCACTCAAATGAGAAGATACTACTCTCAAACACAGCGCGAGAACACTTAAAGAATGATGACATACCAAAGACGAGTGATTTGAGCTTCTTCAAGTCTAATCGTTACTCATTTCTGTCGATGATACTCTTCAACCCTAATGAAGCATAGTAGAAATTGTCACCCCCACCATGCAACTCACCCATTTCAATCACTTCCAATGCATCCATATTCTCAATCTCACATACACTGTAATCAGAGAAGGAATAATCACCCATCTTCAACGACTTCAACTTCGGACAGTTCTTCAAGTAGAAATGACGATTTGGATCACTTCTATAACCCTTCTCCTTCGTGAAGCAGCTCGAGCCAATCACAACACTCTCCAACTCATTCATCCCAACCAATCTCAATTCATTCACGTAAGAGAAACAATGATCCCCAATCTCCAGTCGTTTCAACTGTGAGAATCGATTCAAATCCAGTTCAGTCAAACAAGACTCACTAACACCATCGTCGACGATGATCTTAGTCACAGTGGAGTCAAGCGAATTCCAATCGCTGACAGATGTGATAGTTGCCTTTGGATTGTGTTTTGGGAGGTTGGGATGGTCAGCCAGCACGCCAATGTCTAGTAATCAATTGAATCATACAATGCCTTCTTGAATAGCGAATGTCCCAGTAAGAATCGAATGCGTTTGGAAGAGTCACATTGGTGAGACTGGGCATGTCTGAACATCACTCCATTGACCAAGAATCCACTTTCAAGAATGATGTGATGCGGACACTGGAATGTGCCTATATTCCAGGAATCAGTAGCGAGTGTTGTGAGTTTGGGTAAGTCTAGTCAATCAATTATCATTCCTTTAATCACTTCGCATGATCAGTGAGGAGAATTCACCATTATCCATATACCTCAGTGACCACTTTTCCATTTGAATGGATTCCAATTCGGGCAGGTCTATTCGATCACTGAGACGATATACAGTCACTCTCAAACACAGCAAGAGGACAATTGTGGAATGTACTTTCACCAAAGACGAGTGATTTGAGAGAAGACAAGTCTAGTCATCACTCACTGTGAATGAGAATACTCTTCAACTCCAATGAAGCGGGATAGAATCCATCCTTGCCGATTTCAATTGCTTCCAATTCAGGCAAATCTATGCAATCAATCACACGATAAGGAATAACCCTCAAACACGGCGCGAGGACAATAGTTGAATGCACCCTCACCACACTTGAGTGATTTGAGCTTCTTCAAGTCTAGTCATTACACATTTCTTTCGAGAATACTCTTCAATACAAAGGAAAACGCACCAACGAAATTGTGACTCTCTTCATCTAACATGCCAATCTCAATCACTTCCAAAGCATCCACGTTCTCAATCACACACACTCTGTAATCAGAGAAGGAGAAACGACCCATCTTCAGTAACTTCACCTTCGGACAGTTCTTCAAATGGAACTCGTGATTGAGGCATCTTTCATCTTTACTATCCCGACTTGGTGTGAAGCTGTCCTTCCCAATCACAACGCTCTCCAATTCGCTCAGTCCGATTAGTCTCAACGAGTGCAAACACTCGAAACAGTGGTTACCCACCTTCAATAACTTGAGGAACGCGAATACACCGAAATCCGCGTCTATGCCATTCCATTTACTCCCATTGCAACAGCCATCACTCACAACCAGTTCTTCAATGTGGTTATGCAACACTTCATTCTCTGGAGTGATCACAACTCTCGTCTCCAACTGCTCGTATTCCAACCACTCACCATCATACACAACATCGCCACACCGGTCATACTGAACACCCTCGCCCCATCGCGACCCCTCATACCATTCTCCTTCATACTCAATTCTTGAAATATCGATGTAATACTTGCGACCATAACACACATTCAACTCTCCAATTCGGAATCCTTCATACACCATTTGATTGTCCTTGTCGTACAACACGCCCCACCCATACGGTGAGTCATTCAACACATCACCCTCCCAGCGATCGCCTTCATCGTTCAAGTCCAGTATCTGGTTGTGCTTCACTCCGCTCAAATCATCCTCATTCACTTTCAACAACTCCTTCTTCTTTACGTCCACTACCACAGTCACTTCTCCATCGTCACCTTCAATGATCACAGAATCATTCACTCTTGACACACCCTCCAATACACGCCATCCAGCGTCATTCCAATCGAATTCAAATGTGAAGGTACTGTGTTGAGAGTGCTCGGGTTTCATGAGGTCTGTAACCGTTGTTGGAGAACACTTCCATTTGAGTTGATTGAAGACGGGTGATGTGTTCTCTCCCTTGATTCTGTTCACAGTTTCGATCACGAACGGATGCTATTCGTCATTCAAGGATAGAATGCTCACTTCCAATAACTCAGACACTGATGCTCGCTTCGCCACATCCCTCACCAAGCAATGACTTACGAAATCGATCAAATCATACGACCAACCACAAAGAGAATATGGTTCCTCAATTGCTTCTCTGTTGTTCATCACTGGGCGTCTTCCTTCCATCATCTTCATCACACTCATTCCAATACACCATATGTCACTCTTACAACAATACATTCCAGCACACAACTCGGGAGCACGGAATAGAGAAGAATCGTCTATACGCTGTCTCTTTGATCCATCATCTTCCAATTGAACGCTCACATCACACACATCTAATTTCAATAATCCATTCTCCGAAATCAATACACTCGACGGTTTCACGTTCTACATATCAATATCATTATCATTCAATTACCCCATGAACGATATTATGATTGTGAAGATATTCCAATCCCAACAAGCAACAACTCAACACCACTCGCAATTCACTCTCATTCAATCGTTTTCCCCTCTCCAAATACGATACAATCGATCCATAACGACTGTACTCTGAAATGATCTACTACTCACTCACTTCAACAACTCGCACCCATAACTCGTTCTCTTTGTGAATCACATCATAACACTTCATTACAAACGGTGATTCACATTCTTTTAGCCGTTTCGACACACTCTCTATCTGTCCCTCATTCCACAACCCTTTCATCTTTCGAATCGTCACCAACTCATTAGATGTTGTATCCGTTGCCACAAGCACGTCTCCTCTCTTTCTATGGCTAAAACACTCCATACAGTGAATACCCTTCACTTAACTTGTCATTTATGATATATCGGGTATTGAAAGCCATACGAGAAACAAGAGAGTCGAGTGAGTTTAGAATTGTGTTGATGAATGTGAATCGCTTTTCATCTATTTTCAAACGGCTTAATATGACTTTCAATCCACTTGTTCAATTTGCAACTCAAGGAAGAGTCCATTCCCTATTCTATTTCATTCTCTTTGTGCTGTCATGCCCATTTAACGAGCAGCAAATGATTACGTGCTGATAATCGCTTCACTACCAACAAGAGCCATTCTCAGCAAAGAGTGCACTTTATGACATACAACTGATTTAGCAAAAGAGAGGTTGAAGAGCCCCAATGTCTGCATGTGAGAGAGATATGCGATTAACACTTCCTTTGATTGTGACATCATTCTTGTTCATAAACGCCTTTTCGAGAAACACTTTGTTGAGGTTGAATACATCTACATATCATCTCATATATGAAGAGAATCACTCTCAAGAGTGATGTGACGAGGATACCTGAATGACTCATTGAAGAAACCTCTAGTAGTGAGCGTGTTGAGTCTAGGCAAGTCTATCGGGTCAATTCAGACGGGAATCATCACTTCGCATGATCAACGTGCTTGACTCATTATCGTTAAATCTGAATGCATTACAGCCCACCTCAATGGACCTCAAATTTGGCAAGTCTAGCCAGTCACTCAAATGAGAAGATACTACTCTCAAACACAACACGAGAACACTCTTGGAATGCATGCCCACTACACTTGAATGATCTGAGCTTCTTCAAGTCTAATCGTTACTCATTTCTGTCGAGAATACTCTTCAACTCCAAGGAAGCGTAATAGAAAGAATAACCCAATTGACCAACAGCACCCATTTCAATCACTTCCAATGCGTTCACAGTCTCAATCTCAATCACAGAGTAATCAGAGAAGGAATAACAGTCCATCTTCAACGATTTCAATTTGGGACAGTTCTTCAAATAGAAATGACGATTTGGATCATTACCATAGTAGTTCTTGTGTTGAGTGAAGCTGTTCTCTCCAATCACAACACTCTCCAATTCATTCATCCCAATCAATTTCAATTCATTCACAAAGGAGAAACAATGATCTCCAATCTCCAGTCGCTTCAGTTGAGAGAATTGAGACAAATCCAGTTCAGTCAAACTAGACTCACTCATGCCATTGTCAACGATGATTTCAGTCACAGTGGAGTCGAGCGAATTCCAATCACTGATACTCGAAACAGTTGCATTTGGATTGTGTTTTGGGAGATTGGGATGGTCGGCCAAAGCGCCAATGTCTATTCATCATCCGATTCACACAACACCCTCTTGAATAGCGAATATCCCAGTAATGATTGAATGCGTTTGGAAGAGTCACATTGGTGAGACTGGGCATGTCTGATCATCACTCCATTGAACAAGAATCCACTTTCAAGAATGACATGATGCGGATTCCTGTATACATTGCTTGAACTACTATGTGATGTGAGACTGGTGAGCTTGGGCAAGTCTAGTCAATCAAGTCATATTCAATTTCATCACCTCGTATTATCAGTGTGCTTGAAACGCCATCTTCTTTGAACGCGAATGCCTTATAATCCAATTGAATGGAGGTCAATTCAGGCAAGTCTACTCAATCACTCACAACACAATTAATCACTCTCAAACACAGCACGAGAACAATGCTTGAATGCGTCCTTGCCAAAGATGAGTGATTTGAGTGAAGGCATGTCTAGTCATCACGCTTTATGAATGAGAACACTCTTCAACTCCAATGAAGCATAATAGAAACTGCTGCTGTATCCGTTAGGGTATCCTATCCTCATCTCTTCCAGCGCATTCACATTCTCAATCTCAATCACAGAGTAATCAGAGAAGGAATAACGACCCATCTCCAATGACTTCAACTTGGGACAATCCTTCAAATAGAAATGACGATTTGGGTTATCCCCTTCTCTCTTCTGCGTGAAGCTGTTCTCTCTAACCACCACGCTCTCCAATTCATTCATCCCAATTAGCTTCACTTCATTCACAGAGGAGAAGCAATAATCTCCAACCAGTAATGACTTCAATCGAGAGAATCGAGACAAATCCAGCTCAGTCAAATCCGGCTCATTCATGCCATTGTCAACGATGATATCGGTCACAGTGGAGTCAAGTGAATTCCAGTCGCTGATACTCAACACAGTAGCATTCGGATTGTGTTTTGGAAGCCTGGGATGGTCAGCCAAAGCGCCGATGTCTATTCATCATACAATTCACACAACGCCTTCTTGAACAGCGAACATCTATATAACAATTGAATGGGTTTGGAAGAACCACTTCAGTGAGACTGGGCATATCTATACATCACTCCACAAACGGATAAGAATCACTCTTAAGAATGATATGATGAGGATAATGGAATGTCAAATTCCACTCACGATCACTGATAGTTGTGAGTGAAGTGAGTTTGGGGAGGTCTAATCAATCAATTCACTCAATGAGAATTACTTCGCATTGCCAGTGTGCTTGACTCAATATCATCCTTGAAATAGAATGCATTCTCACCCATCTGAATGGAAGTCAATTCAGGTAAGTCTATTCAATCACTAACAGTAATTGAGAATCACTCTCAAACACGACATGAGAACAATCACAGAATGCCCTCTGACCAAAGCTGAGTGATTTGAGAGAAGGCATGTCTAGTCATCACTCACTGTGAATGAGAATACTCTTCAACTCCAATGATGGAGTTTCATAGAATGAATCATCGCCCAATTGAATGGAAGTCAATTCAGGTAAGCCTATTCATTCATTCACACCACAATCAATCACTCTCAAACACAGCACGAGTACAATTATGGAACACACTTGAGCCAAACCTGAGTGCATTAAGAGAGCGCATGTCTATTTGTCACTGAGAGATGATATAAACACTCTTCAACTCCAATGATGAATAATAGAATGAATGATCACCAATCTCAATCATTTCTAGCCCATTCACATTCTCAATCTCACATACTTTGTAGTCCGAGAAGGAATGATGACCAATCTTCAGTGATTTCAACTTGGGACAGTTCTTCAAGTAGAAATGACGATTTGGATCACTTCTATAACCCTTCTCCTTCGTGAAGCAGCCCTCTCTTATGACCACACTCTTTAGTCTCTTCAATCCAATCAATCTCAATTCATTCACAAATGGTAAAGAAAAGCGACCGACTTTCAACAGTTTCAGTTGAGAGAATCGAGTCAAATCCAGTTCAGTCAAACCAGGCTCACTCACACCATTGTCAACGATGATTTCAGTCACAGTGGACTCAAGCGAGTTCCAGTCGCTGATACTCAACACAGTTGCTTTTGGATTGTGTTTTGGGAGATTGGGATGGTCAGCCAAAGCGCCAATGTCTATTCATCATCCGATTCACACAACACCCTCTTGAATAGCGAATGTTCCGGTAATGATTGAATGGGTTTGGAAGAGCCACATTGGTGAGACTGGGCATGTCTGAACGTCACTTCATTGAACAAGAATCCACTTTCAAGAATGGCATGACGCGGACACTGGAATGTGTTGCTTTCTTCATCATCTGTTGTGAGTGTTGTGAGTTTTGGAAGGTCTAGCCAGTCGATTATCACCCCTTAACTTTACTCTGCATGACCAACGACGAATCATCCTTAATAAATGCAAATGCGTCTTCTCCCATTTGAATGGAGGTCAACTCAGGCAAGTCTATTCCATCACTCATCCCATACACAATCACTCTCAAACGCAACATAATAACACTCACAGAAGGTGAACGCGCCAGACTCAACGGATTTGAGTGAAGGCAAATCTTGCCATTATCCTTTATTTCCTTGCCCACTCTCCAGCTGTAATGATGAGGCATAGAACGCGTTGTCACCAAATCGAATGGATTCCAACTCTGAGAAATCTAGTCAATCACTCACACAAGAAGAAACAACTCTTAAATGCAGCATTATCACAGTTATGGAAAGATTCCTCACCAAAGCGGAGCGATTTCAGCCTTGGCAAATCTAGTCATCAGTCCATCCAACAACTGAACACTATTCAACTGTATGGATTTTGTGTCATAGAATGCGTTACAACCCGTTTGAATGGACTCCAACGCAGGCAAGTCTAATCAGTCAAACGCACAAGAAGGAATGACTCTCAAACACAGCACGGTTACTACTATTGAAGGCATAATCACCGCACTTGAACGATCTGAGAGAAGGCAAATCTAATCGTTACTGACAGGAAAGAACCATCTACTCTTTAACTCTAAAGGCGCATAGTAGAAGTTTGCACTACCTCCTTCACCAATACAGCCGATCTCAATCTCTTCCAGTGCATCCACATTCTCAATCTCACACACAGTGTAATCAGAGAAGGAGTAACAACCAATCTTCAATGACTTCAACTTGGGACAGTTCTTCAAGTAGAAATGACGATAGCTAGCGTCGTCATAACTATCCTTGCTCTTCGTGAAACTGTTCCTTCCAATTTCGACTTTCTCCAACTCATTCATTCCAATCCACTTCAATTTATGTATATTGTCAAAACACTCATCACCCACAATCAGGGATTTGAGAGATTCCATTATCCTGAAGTCCAGATCCATTAACAGCCAGTCTTCTCCACTGCAGCAATAATCACTCACAACCAGTTCTTCAATACGATTATAAAACACTTCATTCTCTGGAGTGATCACAACTCTCAAATGCCCATCATTCAACCACTCACCATCATACACAACATCGCCATTTCGGTCATACTGAACACCCCGACCCCATCGCATTCCGTCGCATATCTCGCCCTCGTACTTAATCTTCTCAATGTCTGAATAGTACTTGCGACCATAACACACATTCACTCTGAATACTCGAAATCCTTCATACACTCTGTGGTTGTCCTTGTTGTACAACACGCCCCACCCACACGGTTTCTTGTTCAACACATCACCTTCCCAGCGATCGCCCTCCACGTTCAAATCCAGTATCTGGTTGTGTTTCACCTCACTCAAATCAACGTCATTCACCTTCAACAACACTCTGTTCTTCACATCCGCAATCACAACCACTTCTTCCACACCGCTCTCCACAATCACAGAATCGTCCACTCTCGACAATCCATTGATCACGTAGAACCCAGGATAGTCAAACGAGTAAGCATAAGAGAAGCAGCTCGACTGGTAACCAGCTGGAAATTTGGTAACCTCAGAATCCTGGAGCTTGCTTATGAGTTCGCTGAAGATCGGCGATACGCTATCAAACTTGATTCGCTCCACAGACGCTCTTACGAACGGGTGCTAATCGTCACATCACAGAGAAACGCTCACTTCCAACAATTCAGCCACGGATGCTCTCTTCTCAACGTCCTTCACCAAACATCGATTCACGAAGTCGACCAAATCGCAAGACCAAATCGTGGAAAGGGATGGAGGATCACCGTCCAATACAGCCTTCTTCACCTCCTCCTCACTACGTCCGGCATACGGATTACCGATTCTAGCCATTTCGATGATGCTGATTCCAAGAGACCATACATCACTCTTATAACATATCGCTCCCCCAAACACTTCAGGAGCCGTGTACATGGAAGAATGGCGAATACACTGCCTCTTTGAGCAATACTCTTTTAGATGAGTATCAATATCGAACACGTCCAATTTGACAATTCCATCATGTGAAAGAAGCAGGTGGTTGGGTTTGACCGCCTATTCGTCAATACCACCGTCATTCATTTACCCCATGAATGATATTCTTGCGATGAAGAAAATCCAACCCCAACAAGCAACAACTCGCCACCATTTGCAATTCGTCCTCATTCAATCCATTTCCCCTCTTCAAATAGTCCCCTATCAATCCATGACAACTATACTCTGTCACAATCTGTTAATCACTCCCTTCAGCAATACTCACCCAATACTCGTTCTCTTTGGGAGTAACGTCAACAAGCCTCACGGTATATGGCGATTCACATTCCTTTAGCAGCTTCGAGACGTTCTCAATCACTGTCGTATCTGAGCTCCCTTTCACTTTTCTGATAGTCACTGGTTTGTGATATAGCTCGCTCTCTGCATAATGCTCTTCCCAAGAGTCACTAGGCCTAATCCACTTCCTACAACACAAACACTCTATTCAAATTCTTTGACAATCTCTGTACAATCTCCTGATTCATATTCCTCTGTGAGAATACCGAATCGTGTTGATGAGTGATTCCTCAGTTCCACAGGAATCCACGGTAGAAGGTGTACCTATATCAGACAAATCTGAGTCGATGACCATATCCATCCATTCCACAGTCTCCAACAAACACGGCTAATCCTCCTTCACTCCTCTTAAAAGACGGATCTGAAACTTATCCTGCAAGAGGATGATGTGATTGCGAACAGCATCACGAATCCTCTCTTCCTTCAGAGCCGTATTCTTCTTTCCCCTCTCCACCTCATCTGGTTTCACAAGAACACCCACTAAACTCTCCTCCGGGATCCAATCCACAATTCTATAGTACAAGCGCTTTCGTTCTATTATATCTATTCCTCACAAGCAGCACAATAATACATACTCATTTCACATACACACGACTCCAACACCTTCTCACTGTCCATCTCCTTCCCATCAACACGGAACTGCATCCAGCACATATTCACGATCATACACATATCGGACAAGGACAAGGACAAGCCACCGTTCTCACTCGCTCCACCCTCTTCTTTCAGCTCCGGACACGCTAATCCTGAGACAGAACAACGAATCCATACAGGCAAGAATGAACAAAACGTCCCCAAACAACTGGGACAGCACAGAACGGGGAACAGCGCAGAAGAAACGCAGCAGCACCAGTGCCGCGCGGAGAGCCAGCGCGAGAAGCGAACTCTCCCGCCACCGCTCCCTCTCTCTGTGAATGATTGGGACCACACACGCCGTGAGCTCGGGAACGAACACCTCGACGTACTCCTCAAACACCGCCTGGTCCTCGCAGATCTCTTCGGTGCACGACGAACACGGCACCAGCACGTGGGTGAGGAGCGCGATGAGTTCGTGGAGCGCCAGGGACTGATAACGCGCGTCCTGCAGGTTCGCTCGGATGCGAGGAAGGTCGAAGGTGTGGAGGAAGAGGAGAGGCGATTGCTCGCGCAGACGCAGCAGTGTGGTCGTCTACAGAACAAGAGAGAAGAGCAGGGAACGATCGTTTTGAACGGAGGACGGGCGTGGGGGTTCATTGTGGCGCACTGACGAATCAAGACACTCAAATCGTTGGGGATGTTGTGGTACACGAGATCGGGGTGGTGTTTCTGAAGCACAGTCCATCCCTTGAGGTACAGCGCGTCCTTCTCGTAGCAGTTTACCCTGGGATTCACGGAATTCCAATAATACCCACCACTTTGGGATCGTTGGCAGTTGGTTGTGCTCGATCACGTCGTTGATGAAATCGAAGTCCGCGTACGTGTCCGAAAACGGCACGATTCTCGCCAGCAGCTCCGTCAGCAGAATCCCGTAGGAGTAACTGCACGTGAGTCTTCTCTCCAACACACACATGTCCACACGACTGTTGTACTTGCCACCGCTCATGACCTCTGGAGCCATCCACTGAAGCGTTCCCTCCGTGCCGTAGAAGCCGCCCTCGTCCTCGGTTCCGTCCATCTAGTTCATGAGTGTGAGAGAGGAGGACAACGAGTGTGGGGTTTGTCAGCATGCTTCGTAGGGTGTGTCGTGATGGGAGAGTGGTCTCTTCAGTTTCAATGCTTGCTCGTGAAGAATGCACACCTCCACTTCCATCCACATTACTGCACACCCCCTCCTCTTCAATCACCGTCAGCCCGAAGTCAGCCACCTTCGCCTCATAATGCCTCCCCAGCAGGATGTTGTCGCTCTTCAAGTCGCGGTGAATGATCGCGTTGTGATGACCCTGCAGGTACTCCATGCCCTGCGAGATCTCCAACGCGAGCTCAACACATATCCTCCCGAATAACGGCTTGGTGAAGTCGTGCAGATAATCCGCCAAAGAGCCGTTTTCGCACCACTCCGTCACCATTCCTACGTGAGGCGGCTCCAGCGACGCACCGATGTACAGGACGATGTTCGGGTGGCGCAGCTATGCGTTACGGGCTGTATGCGACTCGCACACCACTCAGGATCGACACCTCGTACTTCATCTCGTTCAGCAACTCTTCAGACATCTCGTTCACTTGAAACTCCTTCACTGCGACATAGGTGCCTCGATAGCGCGCCTTTGGATCAGACGAGAGGAAGACTATCACCTTGTAAATGCGACCGAATGCACCCTGACCCGCCTGGCGAATCACATCAAGCTCGTCGAAGTCGATGGACCAATCACTCTGGAGAATGGTTGTGACGTCACTGCTGTCATCCCGAGGAATCTATGGGGAATCGCAAAACAAGACAAAGGACCCGATTTGACTCGCTATCGCTTCTTGCATGATGATGGTCCTTTTCACTGCTCGCAGCCCCAGAGGAATAGCTGTCACTATGACTTGCAGATTGCCTCAGTCCCAGAAACGATAGGACCACATCCTTCAAGTTCGCTGATTCGTTGATCGTGTCGTTGATCATCTACCCTTCACCTCAAAATCGGATTCCAAACCTGAATCAACAGACTGAGCTGCTCTTTCTGCTGCTTCCTCGTGGAAAGATCAAGCAGTGATTTCATTGCGAAGGATGGGACCGATAATCCCCTTTCGAGTAGGTAGGGTCGCACTCGGTCTCGCAAAATGGGAATTCTACCCATCGTTGCTACACGCAAGAACTACTTCACGATTGGGACTTCCACACGGATATCCTCATCATTCACAGTGCAGAGAAGACAGACCCTCTCAAACAGATCACGTCCCTCAATGATCTTCTCATTCTCGAATCGTAGATGGACGAACTCCCCTCTTTCCTCTGCCATAAAGAAGAAGTGTGTTCCAGTTCCACGCTCATCCAAATGGGAGGGATCCCACCGAGAGCGGATTCCGCATTCCTGTGGATACAGTTGTGGACTATGATACGCAGATCTTCATCCTACGTCGTAGGCAAGAGACAGAGTGTGTATGAGCCGTCGTTGAAGAGGAGATCGTCGAAGTCCATTTCAGTGAAGGATAATGGCGGTTCTGCGTAAGGTTTCTCTTTTGCATTCCTTCGCTAACACTGTGTAGCAAGATGGACGAGTATACAAAGATGTTGGAGCGGTCTCGCACTGGCGTTGTGCTGAATCGAAAGATGATTCTGAAAACGGACAAGATCCCCAGCAAGTGCGAAGAAACAGTATTCACTTGTCCCTCTCTTGTTTCTGTAGACCACTACGGGCTTCGCCGGTGTTTCTTCCTTCACCGGATATGACCCGTGGAATGTGTACTCGTGCGCGCAGCCGGACGAGTCGAGTATCTACAGTATTGTGAACATGCTCCACTCGCAGGGAGACGAAGCGCTCGAAATCATCTGGATCAATCTCCGAGAGGAACCGTCAATGTTTTCTCGCATCTCCTGCCTTAGCTGTAGCTTCATCAACGGCGTGTCCTATGTGCTGCGAAAAGGGGACGAACCGTTTCAGAACCTGTTCAACGACGAGTCCGTGATCACAAAGAGTAAGGTGGAGAACATGGAGAAGCGATTGAAGAAGGACGTCATGAATGAGTGCCGTGTGGTCGGCAACGGGTGCAACATCGTCGTCCAGAACGAAGAAACCCTCCACAATGTAGTCCTTCTGCCATCGATTCATCGTAGTTGCGCAAGCAGATTCTCCACGTCAACACCTCGTCTCTGCTCACAACGCGGGAAATGTTCTACATTGTCGGGACAAGGGGGTATGACACCAACTACTGCCGCATTCCGATCATCGAGACCAATCCGCCGTCCATTGTTCCACTGACTCCGCCTTCTTACACCTAGAACGCGCTATCAGAAATCGTGGAGATTTTGGTCAAGAACAGCAACAGCAAGAGCATCGTGTTCTCGGACATGAGCGGACACAACAAGAGCACCTACTGCGCCGCGATCGGGATCCTCGTCCGCGTGAGCACTCGCCTCTCTTCTTATCTGCAGAAGTGGAAGTTCCTTCTCCGCCAGTTCCAGGAGAGGCACAGCGAGCTGCACCGCCTGCTGAGTCCCACGATGGAGAACGACTCCGCGGAGGCGCTGGAGGCGGGCACGCCCTCTGACGCCACCGTTGTCGAAGTGAACGAGGATGGAACCGGAGGCGATGTGTCGGTCACACCCACGACCCCAAATCGTGACTGTTTTTGGCATTCCATAATCCGCAGCGATTCTGTATCATCTTGAGGACCTTCCCGAAGTGGATCTCTCCACAGAACCCACCGAAACGGAAAAGCCGCGCTGGGAGAACAACGGAAGACCGCTCCCGACGGAAAGCGACAACATCCATCTCTTCTACGTAGAATCGCGGGAGGCGTTTCAGTGTAGGACTCGCTGCTGCAGAACGGGAACTTCGCGGTGATCATGAATCTGACCAACTTGTTTGCCGCGGGACTTCGCGTCAAGTCGCTGGTGGACAGCGTGATCCAGCTGCAGTCGCCCGTGTACAGCATCCTCGAGCACATCGTGCGCGTGCGCCAGAGCATCATCCTCGCCTCCAACAAGACGGAGAAGTCGGCGTGGGAGGATCTGGCGGTGAAGCTGCTTCGGAAGTACTACCTGATGATCGCTGTGGGGCTGTACCTGCACGAGACGCAGGGCGCGGAGCACGTGACGTTTATGCAGTGGCTGGAGGTCACGCCCACGGTGTACGACTTGTACAACTCCATCAACATCGCGCACATCGACCAGTATTTGAGCGTGAACTTTGGGGACAATTCGGGATATATGTTCTCGAACCTGTCGCTGGGGACTTCGGGGTCGTTGCGCGTTGTCTTGATGATCCATAGATACCTGAACGTGCACACACTCCTGCTACAGCAACAAGTCACCGATCAGGAGAACAACATCGTGGCGAAGCAACTCCTCCTGAAGTGCCACCAGCGCGAGCCCGTTTTCGGCACGATTTTCACCAAGTATCTGGTAAGCGGTGTGCGGCGCACTTACAGACAGAACCTGAAGGAGATTACGAACTCGTGGTCCTCGCTGCCGAGTTCCGTTCCGAAGCACCTGTTCATCGTGAACATTCACCGCAGTCCCTCCGTGTTGGCGATGGGAAGAGAGATGACGCGTAGAATCATCGACCACTCGCTGTTCTGTTTGCGCGACCGAGTGTCTCCTCTGATGTGGGCGCGGCGGTATTGTGTTATGTGCAGGACGTCGCCCTCCTACGCGAACTACGACAACCACAGCGAGGCGCTGGACCAGATCGAGACGAGCGTGGTGAAGGAGCTGGACGCGTTCGACAACGCGTACTTCGTGCTGTCCGGATACAACCAGGAGAGCCACTCGATCGAGAACTACAAGCAGCTGATCCGTCGCGACGCCGTATACACCTCCAAGTGAGACTGCGTGATCGGCGTAACCATCAGAGAGGGATTCACGCAGTTGTTCTCGTCCTCGCTGCCCAGCACGGAGTCCATCCACATCCACTACAGTCGAATCAGCAGCAATCACTACTCCATTCCCTCCACACTCTCCGTCGACCAGTCGCACTCTCGCGCTCTCTTCATCCCTAGATTCATCGCCCTCGTGCGTTCCATTCCTTCCAAGCACGAAGCCGCCTCCACCGTCGTGCTCTTCTCGCACAACCTCAGCGGGCTGCTCTTCCACCTCCCGCTCCTCCAGCTCGTTTACCTCCATCTCCGCGACGACAGTCAGAAGACCGACGACTCTCTCCTCCGTGGGCTCCCTCTCTCTCCGTCACCTGTAGCCTCCATCATCCCCGACTCCGACGAGGAAGGCTTCTCCTTCTCCTATCTCATGTGCCTGAACGTCGTCGTCGATCTGTGCAGACTGCTATCCCGCGGGTACGGACACCTCTACCGCGTGTTCGGCGTGATTCGCGCCAATATGCTGGACACTATTACTCCCATCGACGGCAAGAATCCCCTCGAAAACGACTTTTCCACAAATCCGGAGGATTTCGTTCCGCTGTCGCTGTTCGAGTACATCGCGCAGCAGTACGCGCTGTACAACACGCACTCCGTTGCGGAGAGCCACAACAACCACTCGTTTTTGTATCTGCGCTACCTCCAGTCGCTGCAGAAGCTCGTGTATCTGATGATTATCGATGACTATCTGGAAGTGAGGGTTGGGAGGGGCGTTTCATGTAGTACTACGAAACCGCGGGAAACGCGATGTCGTTCACGCAGTGGTTGGGAGGACGGCCGGAGATCGAGCTGATTCTGAACTCGCTGAACAACCCCAAGACGGTCATTTTCACGTCGCCCACGCACTTCGGGTACGATTCCTCCATCTCGTGCATTAACACTCCGATGCCGAATAGTGACGAGAATGAGAATGCACCGTCCAGCGATGCGAAAGCGCCGAAGGACAAGACGCATTCCTTTGTGTACAAGCACATTAACGGTCTGGTGCTGAATCTGAACTCCATCATCAAGGACGACTATTTCCCGGGGTCGCGCAACGTGCATCTCGTACGACCTGTTCATGCGAGTGAAGTGTAGGTTCCGCAGCTCGATGGGGCCCCCAATTTCCGAGTGAGCGGCTTTATGGACCGCGTGTTCGGCGAGGGTATTCCGATGATCAGCGGAGTCGTAAACACGGTGGAGTACATCAAGAGCACGTACGGACGGAGGAATATCGTTGGCTCCTCGCGATGATGTGATGATTAGACGTGGGTGAATCTGCGCGAAGAGCCGATCATTTTCATCAACGGCAAGCCCTACTCTCTGCGAAACACCTCCGATATGATCAACAACTTGATCTTTACCGGCATTGACACGTGCCGCTTCCACCCTTGCTTCACGCGTAGAGAGCGTGTGTTGGAAATCGAGCGGAAGTTCAAGCAGGACATTCTCCAGGAGGCGTCGGTCAATCAGTCCATGATCATGGTGAATGACGAGAACGAAAAGAACCAGAGCGTGATGCATCTGCTTCCGATCACGAAAGGCAGCGTTGTTACTGTAGACATGCGTAGAGTGGGTGAAGCGTAGTTGGAAGAGGTGTATCGCAGCATTAACCAGAGCACCCCCGATCTCCAGATTTCGCTGTTCCGCATTCCGATCACAGACGAGCAGGCGCCGCTGGCCACGACGATCGACGATTTGCTGCGAATCACCTTCTCCAATTCGCAGGACTACTTCGTGTTCAACTGTCAGATTGGCAGAGGGCGTACGACTACGGGCATGATTATCTGCTCGATGGCGCTGTCCTTCAAGCGAGGAGAGTGGCATTCGTTGATGTCGAGGATTAAGGACGCGGGAGACGCGCAGCCAGCGTCCAACCAAGACGGAAGTCAGAAGATGCTCCTTCAGGGCTACTATAGCTGTGTGACCGAGCTCATTGGAATGATGCGTTGTGGGTCGAAGGCGAAGAGGAAGCTGGACTACATCATCGATTTGTCGAGCGATATGCAGAACATTCGTGAGGTGATCTATCACTATCATGTGCGTGTTATGGGTGTATGTAACGCGTTAGTCCGCTTCCATGTCTGCCCAAGCGACGCAGAAGAAGAGAGAGGAGTCGCGGGATCGTGCGACGCACTTCCTTCACCGCTATTGCATGCTCCTCGTTCTCGCCGAGTACTTCGAGGAACACCTTCCCGACGAAACGAACCCCGTCTTCTCGGACTGGTTGAAGCAGCACGTCGAGTATTCTGCGATTATGAGTGCGATTACGCTGTCCGAGTGAACTGTTTGCCAAGAAACACGCGTATTGATTGCCCACTCCAAGAAGAACAGCTTAGATACCAAGCTTAGTGCGCTTCCAATGACGACGCTTCGAGTTGTATCTAGGGGATCAGAGCGGGTGCAGAATTGCAAACCTGATAGTGTTTCCAGTACGAAGACGGAACCACTGAGGGATAGGACGGTTTTGTCTCATCTTCTTAGCGAGAATTCTCTTAGTACGAAAAGACTTTTGAGAAGGCTATGGCGATTAGAAACCAGCGAAATAACGAGTGTACCATTTCAACTTGTAGCTAAACCAATTCTGACTCTTTCCAGCCACCATTCACGAGAGCAACCACCCATCGCCAAATGCATCGAATCCCCGTTATTCCCGCTTCCATCCCAAGATCGAAATCATATCTAATTGCGTGAATTCTCGTTTCCCGTTGAACGAGATTTGTTCTGTTCGTCTCGATATTCATCTTCGCCTTCATCGAAGTGAAGAATGCAACGTAAGGGTTTGAGCCGTGGCGTTTCCAGAGTGGAGCACCTTTTGCTTACTGCGCGTAGCACAAAACAGCGAATGGATGCACGCACAGAGCAAGGCGATCAGCGTAATCCACAGTGAAGACGACATTCAAGTGTACATGCGCAGCTTCGCAGAGCTGTTTACGCAGAGGATGGGCGTTTTGACTCCAATGGGTGTTTGATGGGTAGACTGTGGCAAACCGGCTCAAGGCGCTGCAGACAAATATAGGTTCGTTCGAGAACCAAGTCCGTGTGCTCAATGGTGATATTCGAGAGCTCAATCAGAAACAGACTGTCATATACGGAATAAAGCAAAGCGGTGAGGAGCAGTACTGTAGTCTCATGGGCTAGATGCGAATGCGTCTTTGATGTCCAATCCAAATGCCGATCGCGTCGCGTTTCTTCCAGCGAAGCTACGGGATTACTCCTCTTCTGTGTCGGAATCGGAGGCAGATATCATCCGTGCAGCCTCACGCGTTCTTGTGTTGCTGTGTCTTCATTCTAGATTCCCGTTGAGAGTGAAGAGGAGAAGACGAGAGTGAGTTCGGTGTACCGAAGTCTGTCCAATCTGTCAACACAGACGGATGCTTCAACCGAATCATCCGTCTCACAGCGAAGCAAGAAGCCCGCGCCGCCTCCCATCCCCAGCTTTGCGACCATGAAACAGCCAAAAGAGCCGCGTATTTCCTCGCCAACAGTGAAACCGCCGCCACCTCCAGTTTCGTCACTCTCTGTGAAGCCTGTGAGTGATAAACCCGAACCACCCGCTACGCTCTCATCGCCAACAGTGAAGCCACCGCCACCCCCGATTCCTTCTCTGTCGGTGAAGCCTGTGGAGGATAAGTCCGAGCAGCCCGTTCCTCCGCGTCCCGCGGGAATGGCGTCGTTGTTGAGCGAGATTCGCGCGTCAGGAGGTCGTGTGAAGAAGGATGAGGGAAGTGTGGAGAAGAAGAAGAGCGTGCTGCCGCCGCCGATTCCGACGTCGGCGATACCGAGTTTGAGGAAGAAGAGAGAAGAGGAGGAGAGAGTGAGGAGAGAGGAGGAGAGGAAGCGTGAGGAGGAGAGAAGAGTGAGAGAGGAGGAAGAAGAAAGGAAGCGTGAGGAGGAGAGAAGAATGAGAGAAGAAGAGAGAAGACAAGAAGAAGAGAGACAACGACAAGAAGAGAGAAAAAGGATTGAGGAGGAAATGAAACGACAAGAAGAAGAAAGGCAACGACAAGAAGCAGCAAGAAGAGAGGAAGAGAAAAGACAACAAGAAGCATCAAGGAAGAGAAGACAAGAGGAAGAGAGACAACAGCAAGAACAAATGAAGAGAGACCGCGAGGAAGAAGAACGCCGACAGCAGCGACAGCGCATGCAGGAGGAACAACAACAACGCGAGTTGCGCATCCAGCAACAGCGCAAGGAGCGCGAAGAGCGTGAACGGCAGAACGAGCTCGAGCGACAGAGACGGCTGAGCTCGCCCTCCACGGCGATCAAACCCGCTCGAACGAACCGCCGCCTCTCGCTCCCTCTCGAGTCGTCGCAGTCTCTCCCTGTCGAAGAAACCTCTCCCAAAGAGGTTGTGCCAGACACCATTCGGAACAGTGTTCCGTCGGTGAAACCTCCACCCCCTCCCACGCCGCCTCCATCCGCTCTGCTTCACACGACAAAGCAGCCGCCTCCACCGCCACCTCCACCTTCACAGCGTGTTTCGAGGCAGCCGCCCCCACCGCCTCCAACGAAGCACACCTCTGCCAGACCCCCTCCACCCCCTCCACCCCCTTCCTCCCTCCGTTCGTCGCTGAAGCACCCTCCGTCGCTGCGCCTGTCGACGAACAGCACCATGTCGGCGACGAGCGAGGGCGCGACGCCCACGCCGTCTCCGCTGGTTCAGAGAGCGTCGAATACAACGGAGGAGCTGAGCTTCAACTTCAAGGAGACGAGAGGAAGGAAGCTGTTTGGCGGTTCGGACACGCGCTACGCGAATCTGAACGAGAAGCGCAAGGATCTGGGAAAGAGTATGTTGGAATGACTGTTCGTCGTTTGTTGCAAAGAAACACGGGAAATGTCAAGAATGACGTAGATGTGCGTAGCATCGTCTCTCACGTGAACCTGCATGTTGCTGTAGGTGATGGCCTTGATCTCGGTTCCCTGCGAATGCTTCTTGGGGTCGTACTTCTCGCCGAAGCCCAACAACCGAATGGAGGAGAAGTCCTTTCCGTCCATTTCTGTGATCACACGAACGTCGCGCATCAGCAAATCCATCGTGTTGTTGGAGCACAGGAATTCGCTCAACACGTTATACAGCAGGGACAGGCAGTCGTGACCTATCCATGAAGAGTAAGTCGGATCCAAAACCTGTCGCCTTCACCACAATGGGCGTTTCCTCGAGATTGATGCCAACCAACTCCATGTCGGTCATGTACCTGGGAATGACTCGAAATCGATATAAAAGCTCACCCAAACATTCCGAGAATGCACTGCTCGAATGCCTCCTGAAGTGAACTTCCCCCTAAAGGATCACCGTGTTCGTCATAGACTACACGCGTGCACTTGAATATCTGCCGTATTGTCCAAGAACTCGTACTTCAGTTCACGATGATCGTCGCACTTCACGCCCTCCGGTATTCTCACGTGCGCGAATCTAGTGATTACAGACGAATGCCGCCCTCACTCTTCCACTTCGGGACTAAACGCATCGTCCACGACAAGCGTCGGTTCTTCCACCTCCACCGCGTTTGCGTCCGTTTCCTCCTCCACGCGATTCATCGCCTTGTTGAGACGACGACGATCGCGCCCCTTCTTACGCGGAGGCAGTGCCTGGACCCCGAGATAGCTGTACGGCGTCTCCTCGCCTTCCATACGAGTAATGTGTGCGAAAAGAAAAAGAAAAGTGTCCGCCTAACAAACACCGTTAGTTCAAAATGACATTGGACACTTCGATATCTCCATAGCTGTTCTGCTGGTTGAGCATGACCTGGTTGTCCGTGGCAAGGACTACACATCAGCGCATCACTCCGTCGCAAACCCAGGAGACTGTAAAACGACTTCGTCACGAAACCTCGGTTCTTCTGCGCCGTAAACGCGTCGAAACTGACCGAGTGCTCTCTCAACCCTGCATCTTCCAACATGCTATTCCTCACGCCCCATTCTCGCTCACCACCTGAGAAGACGAACCGTGTTCTGATAGGAGGGCGTGCTGGACGAGGAGGAGGCGCCCGACAAAGGGACCGCTATCGCTGAAACAAACAACCACACCCCACGAGCCAGACTACCCGATCCCATTCCCATCGTCGTGTCCACCAGAGCCAGCGTCTCTCCCTCGGGAAGCCCCTCGGGAAGGCCTTCAGGAAGTCCTTCAGGAAGACTACGTGAGAGGAGGAAGAGACCGCCTACTCTCCATCAATGGGGTCGAAGTCCATGACGTCGCCGTTGGGCCCAAAGCTGCGAGTGAGGAGAAACGCAAGGACGTACGCGTCGGCACGCGGCGCTGAGAGCGAGGTGCCTCGTCTGCGCTCGATCGACGAATGACTCAGCTACGCTCACACCTATCGCACACCGCCCACTCGCTCGTCGCTCATCCGCCCCTCGACGCTCGTATAGTACTGGAGGAGGTCGATGATCTCGTCCTGGTACGTCTACGCCTCACACGTCATCAACAAACAGACGGGAAGGATCGCATCATTCGACAGCGCCACACCGAACGAATCGAACACCGGCAGCGGAGGCCTCTTCACCACCATATAGGAGAGATCCAGTCGCTGCTTCTTCCACACCTCGTCGCTCAGCTCGATGCGCGCATCCGGCTTGATCACGGGCAGGCTGCGTTTGCGGAGCGAGATCTTGGGCGGCGTGAGCACGAGGAGCGCTTGCGGCTGCTCGCTGGCTGGTCCGATCGGGTCGAAATCCATCAAATCGCCCCCGAAGTCCACGTCCTGCTGCGCCTCGGCAAGCTGCTGGAGCTGCGTGTTCAGCAGCGCGCTGCCCTCGTCGGTCAGGCGGTGCAGCGTCATGTCGGACTGCGCCTAGAGTGAACCAGTGGAGGTGGAGCTACGGGGATGTCAGACATGGGCGTTTCCATTCCCTGCAGCACGCCCTCGAGACCCTCCTCGCCGATCACCAGCTGTCCATCCTCCAGGTTCAGCGTGTCGAGAATGGGGTTCAGACCCATCTGGGAGTGAGGGAGAGAGAGAGGACGCACGTGCGACGCAGTCAGGTGGAGTTCAAGGAAGCCTTGCTGCAGGTGGGTGCTGTCGACGGGGAGACTGGCTCGTTCTTGTCTGGGGATGAAGGAGAGAAAAGGAGCGAACCGGAGGAAGGAGTTGTCCTCGGGGAGGTTGACGGCTTGCGGGTGCGACTGGAAGCGCACTCTGCCAAAGATGTCATTGGTGTCGGACAGGAGATACTTGCACTGTCTCTGGAAGTGAAAGAACGAAGCAGGGAGCACGTTGTGAATGCGCGTAATACCCAAGAGCAGCACAGCAGAGAGACGGAGGGCTAACGGACCGCACTTTGGGTGGATGACACTGATGCTACAATGAGAGGCGAAAGCAAAGCACGCACCACATGTCCTGGATGTTTGAGGAGAGAATCTGTTTCTTGGGCAGCTTGTTTCTCGATGTTCCTTCTGCCCTAGGGATGAGAGTCGGTACGCGCAGACCACCAAATTGGAGCGAGAAATCCCTAGACGTAACAGGGCGACGATGGACCCAACCTTCTTTGTCAGTACATAGACGGAATAGAACATGGCGATAAAAGAAAATGAACGGATCCTATGGCGGGAAGACCAAGCGAAGAAATCGCGCCAAGCCACACCACCGTTCTTCCCGCGTTCTGTGGCGGGAGCGGAATGGCCGGTGGCAGTCCACTCCGAATGAGCCGTTTCTCGACCGATTCATCCTGCTTTAGAACGAGAATGCAGTATTCTCGTTCCCATGAACGTTTCTTTTTCGGATATTAAAGAGAAGGAGGATATCGATCCCGACAAACTGGAGTCCAACCTCATCCTCGTCGTTCCAGGAGAAGTGATTACCACCGAGCAGGGCTTCCTAAAGTGCTTTCTTTTCGTTTGTGCGTGATCGTGAATAGAGGCCACGGAGTATACATTCAAGACGGAAAGATGATCGCCAGTGTGTGCGGTATCGTCGAAAGAGTGAACAAATTGATATCGATTCGTCCGCTGAAATCTCGCTATTACGCGAAGATCGGAGATGTCGTCGTCGGGAGAGTAGTCAACGTAGGATCCTCCTTTTCTCGTTCTGATTGCAGCTTTCTTCTCGCTCCTGGGACATCGATATCGCGTCCTATCAGAATGCCGGTCTGAGCATCAACAGCGTTCTTCTTCCGGGTGGTGAGCATCGTCGAAGAAACGACGAAGATGTGCTGCAGATGCGGTCCCTTTTCGTGGAAGGAGACCTGGTGAGTGTAGTTCGTTGGGGTGGTGTTTGACATGGAGGCCGAGATCCAGAACGTGGATTCCCGTGGCTCCGCTTCTCTGCACACGCGTTCGCCGAAGTATGGAAAGGTTGGACTCTCTTGAGTGTGTCATGCCCAGCTGACGAATGGCGTGCTCGTGTCCGTGCCCTCCGTGTTGATCAAGAAGCTGAAACAGCACTTCGTGAATCTCGACTGCGATGTGGGCTGCATCATTGGCAACAACGGCTGTATCTGGGTGACGGAGCGTCTTGTGGACATGGAAGGAAGCAGCATTAACAGCACGTCCTCTGCGGAAACGGATCGGAAGAAGAAGCAGTTCGAGGAGAAGGTGATCGACCCCGAGACGAGGAAACGCATTGCCAGAGTCGTGCAGTGTATCAATAGTTTGAAGTGTGCTTCTGTCGGCTGTGTGACGTGTAGGAAGCAGTGGAAGATGATTTCTCCTGAAGCCATCATGGCGCTTTACCATACTCTTTAGTCAAGCAGTGTTTGTTTCGTGCACGCTCGCAATGAACAGGCCGGCAATCAAGCTGCTGCGTCTGACCAAGTGAGCATGCAGAAGGGAGCGTAATAGGCAGCACCACGATCTATCGCCAACTGATGATTGAGGAAGCGTTGTTGAGAGTGACAAAATCCAATTGGTGAGGAGCAGAAGGGAAAAGGACTCATGAATAGGTGTTTAGTGAATCGCCACTTGAATCCCTCGATTGTGATGGGTCTTTCCGGAAAGGTGGACAAATTGATAAACGTTGAAAAAGCAAAGGAGCTGCATCTCCCCGTGATCAAGCGTTTCTCTGGGGGTGGCACGGTTGTGGTCGATTACTCGACCTTTTGCTTGACGTTTGTGTTGAATAAGGTATCGCTGCAAAACTGTGTGTTATGACGTAGGTATCGCGATGACGGTGTTTCTTATGGCGTAGAGCGACTTCCCGAACTGCGTGTTTCCCACGCCTTTTATGAACTGGACGGGGGAGTTCTATTCCAAAGTGTTTAAACGCATCGGTGTCGATTCGTTCGCCTTGCGAGAGAACGACTACGTGTTTGGGGACCAGAAGTTTGCAGGCAACGCCCAGAGTCGTTGTTGCTGCTCTTGATAATGAGTAGGCTTTTCGAGCGATCGCATGCTGCATCACACCTCCTTCTTGTGGGATTATGATGATGTGATGATGAAGGCATTGAAGGTTGGTGGTGGTGGTCCCGGTCACGTGTAGCATCCGGAGAAGCAGCCAGCCTATCGCGCACAGAGAGAGCATACGTCCTTCTTGAAGCGCATGAAAGAAGTCGTTCCTTCCAAGGACGGTTTTATTGACGCCTTCCTCGTTCGTGTGGTGGAGAGGGGTGACGAGTAGGCAGAGGTGGATAGGGAGTTTGTGATGACGGAGTCAGAGGCGCTGAACTACGATGAGTTGATCGCCTCAAACACGAGAAAGCTGACAAGGATGGTGGAGATTTGTCCTGTTTTCAACAGACACGCGATTCGTTCTCAAACACTTTGTGATGCGTATAGTACTCGATTCCGTACTTGCTGATGCAGCCCACATGAGCCATCTCGCGCATGATCTCGTCGAAGTCGAAGCCGTCGCCAACAATGAACATGTCAGGCACGATGAAGCCGCAGTAGTTGCTCTTGTAGCCACAGCTCAGGGGCGTATCCTTCTCACACAGCACGCACGTCTACGACTTAGAGGGAGTGAATAGATGAAACAGCGAGGGACTTCACGCCCTTCGACTCGATGATGGGGAGCAGCGCCTTCATGGTGTTTTCCGTGTCAATGATGTCCTCCACGATGAGGACATGTCTGTTCTTCAGGATGTCGAGGTTGATGCCGTCGATTTTGACTGTGCATCACACGCATCCCATACGCCCACCATCTCCCGTCGATTCGGAACCGCTGTAGCTCTTCACCTTCATGAACTCGTACGAAAAGCGCATTCCCAGCTGCTGCATGTGGCGCGTGAGGGCAGAAAAGAAGGTGTGCGCACCCTGAGCACTAACAAAGATAGAGAATGAGTACCTTCAGAATGCAAATCAGCTGAATGCGTTCATTGCCGTAGTCGCGCTTCAGATCGTAGGCGAGTTTGGCGCTGCGGTCCTCGATCATTCCGTTCGTCATCAGAATGCCATCCAACTTGTCCTAGTGATGAGTACTCCCGTGAATACGCACTCTGTACTCTTCCGGAATGAAAACGCTGTCCACGGGCATGATGTTATCCTTAGTGAGCGTCACAATGCCCTCTCTCTCGTGTTGACGGTTCATTTCCAATACAGATTCTCTCTTGCTTGTTTTCCGTGTGGAACGAACGAGTCGCGGTTATTTGCGTGTTCTAGCGGGAGATGGGGAGAATGGATTGGGGGAGGGCATTGGAAGAGTATGGAGTATAGTTGGATGGTCTCTTCAGAGTGGCAAGAAGGGAGTGACAGAATGGGGGGATGAGTGGATTGGAGTGAGGATAGTGTGTATTCTTGTTGCTAGTGATGTGGATGTTAGGATACGATACTGAACGACGTGCTTTACTCTTCATTCTGATTTGAGTTCAAAACACTTCTGTCCCTCTTGCGTTCTACTCCGACTTCCGTCAATAGAGGGGTTGGATACAACAAGGTAATAGCTGGAATCGGCTTCGCGTCCGCAATTGAGATGTCAGTGCAAGAACTCGATGAGCTCTCGAAGAAGGTGAGTCAGCTGCAACAGGAATGCTCCTTTCTGCGGTGTTTGGCGATCTCCGATTCTTCCTGTTTTCAAGAGATGGCAACTCCAAATGGAACATATTTGGAAGAGTATATATCAGCGAGACATGTGATGAACCAAAACGATGCGGGATGTGACATAAACGCGGCTTCAAGGAGAAGAGGGCTCGAAGTGATATACAAACAGAAGGAGGAGTTACTGAAGAACATGGAACACTTGCAGGCGGAGGGAAATGATGTGTACGACTCGATTGCGATGAGCACGAAGGAAAAGGAGGATATGATACAGGAGTTGAATACGACATTGGAGGCGGTGGATACCTGCAAACAAGTAATCGACTTTCTTGTGAAGGAGCGCGATCAGATGAAGAAGGAGATTGAGTTGAAGGATAGTCGCATTGTAGAATATACAGAATCGTTCCGGAGGCACCCGGAACTCATGCTTCAGGCGCAGAATCCACTTGTACATAGGGTTGCCCAACCGTTGAAGAGGGAGTGGGGTGTTTGTTTGTAATAAGCAAGAGTTGGGCAGTTTGGTGATGTGGGTTGTGGGAGCGGGGTAGAGTTGGGGGTTGAGTGCATTTCAAAGAAGACTTAGTAGAAGATTCCACACGGTTAATACAATAGTTTGCAAACATGATATGAATCAAATCAACAGATACCAATACCTCATGCCTATTGATTAAGGGGAGTTTCACTCAGTGGATTGCAAAAACCCGTTGTTTCAACGCACTTCATAGAATTATTACGTACTGTTCCCATATGGTTTTCAATATACCGTATAGACTTAAGAGAGTGTTAGATGAAAGGTATAGGGTATAGAAGGCTGCTTAGGGATAGAAAGGGGATAGAAGAGTATTTGGCAACGGATACAACATCTAATGAGTTGGTGACGATAAGAAAGATGAAAGGGTCGTGGAATGAGGGACAGATAGAGAGTGTGTCGAATCGGTTGAAAGAGTGTGAATCGCCATTTGTAATGAAGTGTTATGACGTGATTCACAAAGAGAACGAGTTATGGGTGCGAGTTGTTGAAGTGAGTGAGTAGTAGATTGTATCGGAGTATAGCCGTTATGGATCGGTTGAATCGTATTTGGAGAGCGGAAATGAATTGAATGAGAGTGAATTGCGAGTGGTGTTGAGTTGTTGGTTGTTGGGATTGGAATATCTCCACAGCCGTAATATGATTCATGGAGTAATCGAATGGTGATGATATTGACTCATAGAACGTGAAACCCTCGAGTGTATTGATTTCGGAGACTGGCTTATTGAAATTGGATGTGTGTGATATAAGCGTTCAATTGGAAGATGATGGATCAAAGAGACAGCGTGTGGATGATTCTTCTCTATTCCGTGCTCCTGAGTTGTGTGCTGGAATGTATTGTTGTAAGAGTGATATATGGTGTATTGGAATGAGTGTGATGAAGATGATGGAAGGAAGACGCCGAGTGATGAACAACAGAGAAGCAATTGAGGAACCATATTCTCTTTGTGGCTGGTCGTATGATTTGATCGACTTCGTGAACAGGTGTTTGGTGAGGGATGTGGAGAAGCGAGCGTCAGTGTCTGAGTTGTTGGAAGTGAGCGTTATATCAAAGAATGACGAATAGCATCCCTTCGTGATCGAAACTGTGAACAGAATCAAGAGAGAGAACACCTTACCCGTCTTCAATCAACTCAAGTGGAAGTGCTCTCCTGTTGTATTCACGGATCGCATGATTCCGAAGTACTCTCAATACAATTACTACACATTCCAATACGACAGGAGTAGCCATGGATTCCACTTCTTGAATGGTGTGTCAAGAGTGGATGGTTGTATGGTTGTTGAAAGGGGTAAGGAGGGAGTTGTTGTGGTGGATGTGAAGAAGAAGGAGTTGTTGAAAGTGAATGAGGAGGATTTGAGTGGAGTGAAGCACAACCAGATACTGGACTTGAACGATGAAGGCGATCGTTGGGAAGGCGATGTTTTAAACAACTCACCGTATGGGTGGGGCGTGTTGTACGACAAGGACAACCACATGGTGTATGAGGGATTCCGAATTGAAGAATTGAATGTGTGTTATGGTCGCAAGTACTATTCAGACATTGGAGTGACTGAGTATGAAGGAGAATGGTTTGAGGGGTTGCGATGGGGTCGAGGTGTTCAGTATGATCGAAAAGGCATTGTTGTGTATGATGGTGAGTGGTTAAATGATGAGAACGATTTCAATGTGAAAGTAACTATGTCTTGTGACAAGGAACTACTCCACAACCACATTGAAGAACTGGTCGTGAGTAATAAGTGTTGTAGTGGAAGGAAGTGGAAGACGGTTGATTTGCGATGGATGCCTTTCCTCAAATCATTGAAAGTGGGTAAAGGTTGCTTTGCGTCTGCAAAGGAATTGAAGATAATCGGAATGAATGAGTTGGAGAGTGTCTTGATTGGAGAGATGAGTTTTGTAAAGCGCATTACTGATCATGGATACCCTGACTGTCATTTCTATTTGAGTGAGTGTCCTAAGTTGAGAGAACTGAGGATCGGCGGCAGATCCTTTTACAATTACACTGTATGTGAGATCGAGAATGTGGATGCGTTAGAAGTGATTGAAATGGGTGAATTGGAAGGATGGGGTTGCTTTAGTTTTGCTTCATTGGAGTTGAAGAGTATTCTCATTCAGATAGACTGATGAATAGACATGCCTTCTCTCAAATCACTTGAATTTGGTTCTGATGCATTCCACAATTGTTCTCGTGTTGTGCTTGAGGGTTATGCCTTATCACTGGAGTGATTGACTAGACTTGCCTGAATTGGAATCCATTCAAATGGGTCATGCCGCACTTCAATTCGAGTTTTATGATGAATCAGACACATTGATCATGCGAAGTAATTCTCATTGAGTGAATTGACTGCCTAGACTTGCCCAAACTCACAACACTCATAACTGATAACCCCGGAAGTACCACATTCTCTTATCCGCGTCATGTCATTCTCGAAAGTGGATTCTTGGTCAATGGAGTGATGATCAGACATACCCAATCTCGACGATGTGGACCTTCCAGACGCATTCAATCATTACTGGGACATTCGCTATTCAAGAAGGTGTTGTGTGAATCGGATGATGAATAGACATTGGTGCTTTGGCTGACCATCCCAATCTTCCAAGCCACAACCCGAATGCTACCGTTTTAAGTATCAGTGACTGGAATTCGCTTGAGTCCACTGTGACTGAAATCATCGTTGACAATGGTGTGAGTGAGTCTGGTTTGACTGAATTGGATTTGACTCAATTCTCTCAACTGAAGCGACTGGAGATTGGAGATCACTGCTTCGCTTACGTGAATGAATTGAAATTGATTGGGATGAATGAATTGGAGAGTGTTGTGATTGGCTCGAACTGCTTCACGAAGGAGAAGAATAGTAATGGTAATGACCCGAATCGTCGCTTCAATTTGAAGAACTGTCCTTCACTAAAGGAGTTGAAGATTGGTCGTTATTCCTTCTCTGATTACACTGTGTGTGAGATCGAGAATGTGGATGCATTGGAGGTAATTGAAATGGGTGATTTGGATGAATGGAGTTACAGTTTCTATTATGCTTCATTGGAGTTGAGGAGTATTCTCATTCACAGTGAGTGATGATTAGACATGCCTTCTCTCAAATCACTCGTCTTTGGTAGAGAAGCATTCGCTGAATGTTCTTGTGTTGTGTTTGAGAGTGAATGATTATGATTGTGAGTGATTGAATAGACTTGCCTGAATTAGAATCCATTCAAATGGGTTGTGGTGTATTCATGTTCAAAAAGAAAGATGCTTTAAGCACAATGATACTGCGAAGTGATGACGCCAGTCTGAATTGATTGATTAGACCTGCCCAAACTCACTTCATTCACCAGTTTTGGTGGGGTGTTTCGTTTTTCTCAACATATCATTCTTGAAAGTGGTTTCATCCACTTAGAGGTTATGCCTAGATATGCCCAATCTCATGAATGTCAATCTTACAGGATCATTGAAAGATAAGGATGTCAAGACTACAGGGGGTAGTCATTTCATGCGTCTTTCACACATAGACATTGGAGCTCTTCAATCTTTCGTTGATTGATCCTGTTATGTATTTCTTAAACTGTTTGTTGGGAATAGCTCTTGTTGGCAATGAAGCGATCATCAACGCAAAGTGATTTGTTACTTACAAATTGAGAGTAGTATCGTACGGAGAATGAAATGGAGCAAGAATAGGCGACTGTTGAGAGTTGAATACAGAACTGGAGGATTGACAGTTGCGTTAAAACTAGTCGTGGGGACGAAATAAACGCAGACTACTATTCTCTGCTCCTCACTATCTCATTCTCCATTGTCTCCTTTTGCGTCCATATGATTTCCAGTACTCCATATCAACTAAAGAGACGATTGAATGAAGGGTATACAATGTATTACGTGTTTTAGAGATAGAAAGGGGATAGAAGAGTATTTGGCAACGGATACATCGTCCAATGAATTTGTGACGATTCGAAAGATGAAAGGATCGTGGGATGAGGGACAGATAGAGAGTGTGTCGAATCGGTTGAAAGAGTGTGAATCGCCATTTGTAATGAAGTGTTATGACGTGATTCACAAAGAGAACGAGTTATGGGTGCGAATTGTTGAAGTGAGTGAGTAGTAGATTGTATCGGAGTATAGTCGTTACGGATCGATAGAGGATTATTTGGAGAAGGGAAATGAGCTCAATGAGGACGAATTGCGAGTGGTGTTGAGTTGTTGGTTGTTGGGATTGGAATATCTTCACAATCGTAATATGATTCATGGTGTAGTTGAATGGTGATGATATTGATATGTAGAATGTGAAACCCTCGAGTGTGTTGATTTCAGAGAATGGATTATTGAAATTAGATGTGTGTGATGTTAGCGTTCAACTGGAAGATGATGGATCAAAGAGACAGCGTGTGGATGATTCTTCTTTGTTGATCGCTCCTGAGGTGGTTGCAAATACGCCGTGTTTGAAGAGTGACGTGTGGTGTATTGGAATGAGTGTGATGAAGATGATGGAAGGAAGACGCCGAGTGATGAACAACAGAGAAGCAATTGAGGAACCATATTCTCTTTGTGGTTGGTCGTATGATTTGATCGATTTCGTAAGTCATTGCTTGGTGAGGGATGTGGCGAAGCGAGCATCAGTGTCTGAGTTATTGGAAGTGAGCATTCTATCCTTGAATGACGAATAGCATCCGTTCGTGATCGAAACTGTGAACAGAATCAAGGGAGAGAACACCTTACCCGTCTTCAATCAACTCAAGTGGAAGTGTTCTCCTGTTGTATTCACGGACCGCATGATTCCGAAGTACTCTCAATACAATTACTACACATTCCAATACGACAGGAGTAGCCATGGATTCCACTTCTTGAATGGTGTGTCAAGAGTGGATGGTTGTATGGTTGTTGAAAGGGGTAAGGAGGGAGTTGTTGTGGTGGATGTGAAGAAGAAGGAGTTGTTGAAAGTGAATGAGGAGGATTTGAGCGGAGTGAAGCACAACCAGATACTGGACTTGAACGATGAAGGCGATCGCTGGGAGGGTGATGTGTTGAAGGACTCACCGTATGGGTGGGGCGTGTTGTACGACAAGAACAATCAAATGGTGTATGAGGGATTCCGGATTGAAGAGTTGAATGTGTGTTATGGTCGCAAGTACTATTCAGACATTGGAGTGACTGAGTATGAGGGCGAGATATGCAACGGAATGCGATGGGGTCGAGGTGTTCAGTATGACCGAAATGGTGTGGTTGTGTATGATGGTGAGTGGTTGAACAATGAGCGTAGTATCATTGTGAAAGTAACTATGTCTTGTGACAAGGAACTACTCCACAACCGCATTGAAGAACTGGTTGTGAGTGACAAGTGTTGTAGTGAAAGGGAGTGGAAGACAGTTGATCTGGGATGGATGCCTTCTCTCAAATCATTGAAAGTGGGTGATGGTTGCTTTAGGTGTGCAAAAGAATTGAAGATAATTGGAATGAACGAGTTGGAGAGTGTTTTGATTGGAGAGATGTGTTTTGTAGAAGAAGCTGATCTTTATGGATATCCTGACTGTCATTTCTATTTGAGGGAGTGTCCGAAGATGAAAGTTTTGAAGATCGGCGACAATTCCTTCTCCAATTACACTGTGTGTGAGATTGAGAATGTGGATGCGTTGGAAGTGATTGAAATGGGTGAATTGGATGGATCTGACTGCTTTGGTTTTGCTTCACTAGAGTTGAGGAGTATTCTCATTCACAGTGAGTGATGACTAGACATGCCTTCCCTCAAATCACTCAAGTTTGGTGCATACGCATTCAAGGAGTGTAACCGTGTAGTGTTTGAGAGTGATTGATTGTGATGTGAGTGAGTGACTAGACTTGCCTGAATTGGCTTCCATTCAGATGGGTGAGAATGTGTTTTCGTTCACTATTCAGGATGAATCAGCCACATTGATCATGCGAAGTGCTAGCATGAATGAATATGAATTGATTGATTAGACCTGCCCAAACTCACAGCACTCACAACTGATAACGTTGACAGCAGTACATTCTCTTATACGCATCACATCATTCTTGAAAGTGGATTCTTGGTAAATGGAGTAATGTTCAGACATGCCCAGTCTCACCAATGTGGTTCTTCCAAACGCATTCAATCATTACTGGGACATTCACTGTTCAAGAAGGTGTTGTGTGAATCGGATGATGAATAGACATTGGCGCTTTGGCTGACCATCCCAATCTCCCAAAACACAATCCAAAAGCAACTGTGTTGAGTATCAGCGACTGGAACTCGCTTGAGTCCACTGTGACTGAAATCATCGTTGACAATGGTGTGAGTGAGTCTGGTTTGACTGAACTGGATTTGACTCGATTCTCACAGTTGAAGCGACTGATAGTTGGAGATCACTGTTTCGCTTACGTGGATGAATTGACATTGATTGGGATGAATGAATTGGAGAGTGTTGTGATTGGAGAGAGCAGTTTCACGCGAGAGACAAGCTGTGAGGATCTAAATCGTCATTTCTATGTGAAGAATTGTCCTTCCCTAAAGGTGTTGTGGATTGGCCCATATTCGTTCTCTGATTACAGTGTATGTGAGATTGAGAATGTGGACGCGTTAGAATTAATCAGGATGAGTGATTGGGATGATGAAAGCAGCAGTTTCAAATACGCTTCAGCGTTGAAGCTGAGGAGTATTCTCTTTCACTGCAAGTGATGACTAGACATGCCTTCTCTCAAGACACTTTTCTTTGGTGGGCATGCATTCCAAGTTGGTTCTCATTTTGTGTTTGAGAGTGATTGATTGTGATGTGAGTGATTGAAAGACTTGCCTGAATTAGAATCCATTCAAATGGGTGATGATTCATTCTCGTTCACTATTCGGGATGAATCAAGTATCTTGATCATGCGAAGTGATTCATGTCAAGTGAATTGACTGACTAGACCTGCCCAAACTCGCCACACTCATTGGTTATGGCGATTGTTTCAATTGCCCTCATCACTTCATTCTTGAAAGTGGTTTTCTCGTTCACGAATTGAGTATTAGATATGCCCAATCTCAGGAACGTGAGTCTTCCAATAGTATTCCATGGGAGGGATGCCACAATCACAGGGAGTAGTCATTTCATGCACCTCTCACCCATAGACATTGGGGCTCTTCGATCTTTCTTTAAGTGAATCAGTTGTGCTTTGTTGGGAATAGCTCTTGTTGACAATGAAGCGATCATCAACGCGAAGTGATTCGCTACTCACAAAATGAGAGTAATATCACACAGAGAATGAAATGGAGCTAGAATAGGCGACTTTTGAGAGTCTAATACAGGACAGAAGAAATAGCAGTTGCTTTGAATGACACACAGGAGCAGGATAAATGCAGACTACTATTCTCTGCTCCTCACTATCTCATTCTCCATTGTCTCCTTTTTGCGTCCATATGATTTCCAGTACTCCATACAAACTGAAGAGACGATTGAATGAAGGGTATGTAGTGTATTACGTGTTTTAGAGATAGAAAGGGGATAGAAGAGTATTTGGCAACGGATACATCGTCCAATGAATTTGTGACGATTCGAAAGATGAAAGGATCGTGGGATGAGGGACAGATAGAGAGTGTGTCGAATCGGTTGAAAGAGTGTGAATCGCCATTTGTAATGAAGTGTTATGACGTGATTCACAAAGAGAACGAGTTATGGGTGCGAATTGTTGAAGTGAGTGAGTAGTAGATTGTATCGGAGTATAGTCGTTACGGATCGATAGAGGATTATTTGAAGAAGGGGAATGAATTGAATGAGGACGAATTGCGAGTGGTGTTGAGTTGTTGGTTGTTGGGGTTGGAATATCTTCACAATCGTAATATGATTCATGGTGTAATTGAATGGTGATGATATTGATTCGTAGAACGTGAAACCCTCGAGTGTATTGATTTCAGAGAATGGATTATTGAAATTAGATGTGTGTGATATAAGCCTTCAACTGGAAGATAATGGATCAAAGAGACAGCGTGTGGATGATTCTTCCCTATTCCGTGCTCCCGAGTTGTGTGCTGGAATGTATTGTTGTAAGAGTGACATATGGTGTATTGGAATGAGTGTGATGAAGATGACGAAGAGGTGGAACCCATTCGCCACTAATACCAATGAAATGAATGGAAGGAATCACTTCAAATGGTCATATGAGTTAACAGACTTCGTTAGCCGGTGTTTACTGATGGACGTGAACGCGAGGGCCTCTGTGAGGGATTTGTTGAATGTGAGTGTTGTTGAGATGAATTGAGATTAGCACCCGTTTGTGAAGGAGACCGTGGAGAGGATCCGGAAGGAGAACCAATCTCCTGTCTTCAATCAGTTCAAGCGAAAGTGTTCTCCTGTGGCGTTTGCCGATTCTATGGTTCCTGAACACTCTCAACACAGTATCTTCACGTTTGAGTTTGACAAGAATGCTTCTGGATTCCACGTCATGAAGGGCGTATCAAGAGTGGACGATTGTATGATTGCCGAGAGTGGAGACAAGGGAGTGATTGTGGTTGATTTGGACAAGAGAAGACTGTTGAAGGTGAATGAGGGGGATTTGAGTGGAGTGAAGCACAACGAGATTGTGGATTTGAATGAAGATGGAGATCGTTGGGAAGGCGATGTGTTGAACGGCAAGCCATGTGGTTGGGGCGTGTTGTACAACAAGGACAACTTCGTGATGTATGAGGGTTTTCGAGTTGATGACTTGAATGTGTGTTATGGTCGCAGTTACTACGCTGATGTTTCAAGAATTGAGTATGAGGGCGAGATTTGTGAGGGGCTGCGCTGGGGCGAGGGTACTCAGTATGACCGAAATGGGGATGTTGTGTATGAAGGAAAGTGGTGGAATGATGTACATGACTACAAAGTGGTGACTATTAATTGCTATGATCCTTTCCACAGTCTTATTGAGCAATTGGTTGTGAGCGATTACAATTGTAATAGAGAAGGGACTACTGTGTTTGATCTGAGTGTGATGCCTTCTCTCAAGTCATTGAAAGTGGGTAGCAAGTGCTTTATACGTGTGAAAGAAGTGAGGATAATTGGACTGAAGGAATTGGAGAGGGTGGTGATTGGAGAGAAGTGCTTCACACGTTATGAGGTGCGCGAATCGAACCCAAATCATCACTTCTATTTGAAGAATTGTCCCAAGTTGAAATCGTTGAAGATTGGTTCTTTGTCCTTTTGCGATTATACTGTGTGTGAGATTGAGAATGTGGATGCTTTGGAAGTGATTAAGATTGGTAAGTTGAAGAAAGAGAGTAGCAACTTCTATTACGCTTCCTTGGAGTTGAAGAGTATTCTCATTCATCACAAGTAAGGACTAGACATGCCTTCTCTCAAATCACTCAAGTTTGGTATTCATGCGTTCTGCACTTGTACTCGTGCTGTGTTTGAAAGTGATTTCTTCTTCTTCGATTCACCGAATAGACCTGCCTGAATTGACGTCCATTCAAATGGGTAGCAGTGCGCTTTGCTCTTGTGGAAGAGATTCGAGCGCGTTGATCATGCGAAGTGATTCTCATTGAGTGAATTGACTGACTAGACTTGCCCAAACTCACAACACTCACAGCTGAAGGGAATAACAGTGCCACATTTCAATTTCCTAAACACATCATTCTTGAAGGTGATCCACTTTCATTATCTACTGACGTTTAGACATGCCCAATCTCGACGATGTGGACATTCCAGAAGATGCATTTCATGACTACGAGGATGTGCATTGCTCGAGTGGGCGCTGTGTGGTTCTTTGATCAACTAGACATTGGTGCTTTGGCTGACCATTACAATCTTCCTAGCCACAACCCGAATGCTACGGTATTGAGTATCGGGGATTGGAACTCGCTTGACTCCACTGTGACCGATATCATCGTCGACGATGGAGTTAGTCAGCTTGGTTCTGCCAGTATGGACTTGAGTCCATTCTCTCAGTTGAAACGACTGGAGATTGGGAACTATTGCTTTATACACGTGAGAGGGTTGAAGTTGATTGGATTGAGTGAGTTGGAGAGTGTGGTGATTGGAATGAACTCGTTCGTGGATGAGAAGAACAGCTATAGTGGTTCATCAAAGAGTTCTTTCTACCTGAAGAACTGTCCGAAGTTGAAGTCCCTGAAGATTGGTCGTTATTCGTTCAATGACGGTGCAGCGTGTGAGATTGAGAATGTGGATGCGTTGGAAGTGATTGAGATTGGTGACTTGAATGATGAGAGTGGCAACTTCGGATCCACTCCGTTGGAGTTGAGGAGTATTCTCATTCATATCAAGTGATGACTAGACATGCCTTCGCTCAAATCACTTGTGTTTGGTCAGTATGCGTTTCATACTTGTCCTCGTGTTGTGTTCGAGAGTTGCTGTTTTTCGTTTTGCTGATGGAATAGACTTGCCTGAACTGGAGTCCATTCGTATGGGTGTCTGTGCCTTCATAAACGAAGAATTTGAGGACACTTCAAGCACGCTGATCATGCGAAGTGATGAAGTGAATGGGAAGTGACTGACTAGACCTGCCCAAACTTACCACACTCACTACAAAGGACGAGAATAGTGAATCATTCAGTCATTATCACCATGTCGTTCTTGAAGGTGATTCCCACTACTTGAGTTGAGATCTAGACATGCCCAATCTCAGGAGAGTGTATCTTCCCAAAGCATTCAAGGAAACGGATGATATCACAAAGAGGAGTACTTGCATTACCACCCCGTCACAGCTAGACATTGGAGCTCTTCAACGTTACTTGGAAAGGCGGTAATTAGCAGCCTATCGTAATATCTGACATGATTTGTTGCTTCCACACCCCTCAAGCCCATCACACCAATTCATCATAACCCTTCCCACCCATTCCCTTCCCATCACCTTCATTTCCTCCCAACTCCCTCTCCTGCAAAGAACTCCCTCCAACCCTCTATTCCCTCCCCAACCCCAAACATGTCCCAAAAGCCCCATTCTCTCAACAAGAACAGCATAGAGACAAGACGAAGACTCACAGCCGACCAAATCCGCTCCCAACTGAAGGAACTGCAAAACGCGTATTTGGATTTGCAGTATGAAAAAGCCTGTCTGGTGAAGCTGATTCCCGCAGCAAGACAGCAATCCGACGAGGAGGAACAGAATGCGTCCCTAGCGGACGACATCCAAAAGGCAACGTCCGAGAGGGACTATTTGCTGCAGGAAGTCGCCGATAAGGTGGAGGAGAATGAAGACTTGTACCATACCCTTCTGGAGATCGCCGAGGAGAAGGAAAAGATCAGACAGAGCACGGAGCGGGCAAAACAGGAACTGGATTCGTGCAAGAGCGTCATCGACTTCCTGATGCTCGAACGAGACCAGCTGAAGCTCGAAATTGATACGAAGAGCAAGCTGCTGGAGTGCTACGGCGCCCTGTACAACAAGGAGAACATGTTCCATTTCAGAGCCCCTCGATCCCAGGGGAAGAGATAACACCTGTTTCTTGCCAACAAACAACCCTGTATGATCTCAAGCAGTCCTCTTGGCTTGGTCGCTTAGTAGAAGAAACCAATGACCTTTCCACCCACGTGCTTACGTCTGGCCTCCTCGTGGTCCATGATACCCTCAGAGGTGGTCAGCACGATGTGACCGAACTGACGGCAGGGAAGCAGGTTGCGGGTCCACATCTCGATCTCGTCCACCTTGATATCGAAGCGGGGAGAGATGCAACCGCACTTGTTCAGACGACCAATGAGATCGACCACGACCTTGCCGGAGCGGTGATCATCGATCACGGTGATGTCACCAATGTAACCTAACCATGAATCCACCCTCCAAATCCCAACCCTTCTTCTGCATGCACTGAAGGAACTTCAGAAGCACCTTGGAGCAAGGGCGCACGAGCACCTGACGCTTACCACGCTTCTCGGCGTTGGTAATGGTCTTAAGAGCGTTGGCGAGAATGTTCATCAACATGGTGATTCTACCGCAGTTGTGAGCAATGATTCACACCTCCGAGGAGAGGGCATGTCGAAATGACACTTACAAGTATTTGCAGAGGGGTAGCCTAAGAAATCTGCTCTATGGACGTCTGGAAAGGAAACCGGGAAAGAACCGCGAGTGGCGTTTCGCTCATCCTCCTTCTCATCGCATTTCTGTGCATCTATTCAACGAATGAAGTGTACGTGAGTGATTCTCGACTTGCCTTCCTCCTTCCCCGCTGTAGAGCCACCCGCTAACCTCAACCTAGTCGATCTCCTTCATATCTGCGAACCCCTTTGCGGATTCCT
>JANPWJ010001168.1:0-19955 GCA_027406325.1 Blastocystis sp. subtype 2
CACGCCACATCACGCCCTCGAACGACTCCTCCGGACACGTGATGCGCACGCAGTTGTTCTCGATCTCCTCCCACTCGCCGTTGCCGTTGCACCGACGCTCGAACGAGCCCGTGTAACCCGCGGGGCACTCCAGATGGAACACCGTGCCCGCAGCAGACGCGGGGTACTCCACCTCGTCGATCGTCGTCGCAGGGCACGAGCACTCGCCCGTCACCTCGCCCCACACGCCATCAGCGCCGCACACGCGCGCGAAGCCCGCGCCCAGACCGCTCACGCACGCCGCCGTCGCCGTCTCCATGCTGTCCGTCGCCGACCACATCACAGCGCTCTGCTCCTCCGCAGGGCAGCGGTTGCGCACGCACTCGCCGCTCACCTTGATCCAGTCGCCGAAGAACGAGCACTGGCGCGTCAGCTCGCCGCTGTAGCCCTCGCCGCACGCCATCGTCACCTCGCGTCCCGAGCGCAGCGCCGCCCACTCCGTGTTGAACTCGTCCTTCTCCGCGGGACACAGGCAGTAGCCCATCACGCTCTCCCACTCGCCGTTCTCCTTGCACACGCGTCCGTAGCTCATGCTGCTCTGGTGGCACATGAACATCGCCGTCGTGCCGCCCAGCGTCGCCTCGAAGTGCAGCTCGCCGATCGTCTCCGCCGGACAGTACACCGGCTCGTAGCAGCCCTCGGGAGCGCTCCACTGACCGTACTGCTGGCACGCGCGCGTGATCGAGCCCTCGCCCGAGACGCACGGCAGCGTCGCCACGGCGCCCGCCTCCGTCTGCGGGAACGCGTACTGCGTTCCGGCGTAGTTCGTCCACGCGTCCGCAGGGCAGGAGCACGCGCCCTCGGTCACCGCGCCCCACGTACCCGTCGAAGAGCACGCGCGCGTCGAAGGAGTGCCCACGGCACCCGCCACGCAGCGAATCGACGCCACGATGCCCGGCGCCGTCTGCGGCCACACCATTCCGTTCATCGCCTCCTCGGGACAGTCGCAGCTGCCCTGAATCGGGTACCACGAGCCGTAGCGACCACACGTGCGCGACATCACCGAGCTCACGCTGCCCGCGTCGCACGTCACCTCCTGCGTCTGCATGGGAGCCGCCGCCAGCCACTCGATGCCGTTCGTCGTCACCGTCGGGCACGTGCACCCGCCCGAAATCTCCGAGTCCCAGCTGCCGTCCTTCTTGCACACGCGGCGGTACGCGGAGCCCTCGCTGTCCACGTTGCACACGTGCTCCGCCGTCTTGCCGCCCTCCGTCTCCTCCCACGCCACGCCCAGGTACTCCTCCGCCGTGCAGGAACAGCCGCCCGTCATCACGTCGTCCCACTCGCCGTTGGGCAGGCACAGACGGTCGCGCGACTTCGTCACGTCGTTCGCGCAGCTCACGTGCGCGCTCTCGCCCGCGGCGGTCGTCGGCCACATCGTCTCGAAGGCCTCCACGCCCGTGCACGTGCAGTTGCCCTGGATGAACTCCTCCCACTCGCCGTCGGCGTTGCACTGGCGCGAAATCATGCCGTTCGCCGCGCCCTCGAAGCACGGAATCGTCTGCACCTCGCCGCACTTTGTCGCCGGCCACACCATGCCCTGCACGCCCGACGCGCGGCACAGACACTCGCCGATGGGGTCGTACGTCACAGCTACGCGTCACACACCGCTCCCGCACCCACCCTCGCGCATGAAGTACATGCAGTGCGAGCCCGGCAGGCCGCCGCAGCTCACCACGCGGCGCGCGTCCTTGGCGAACACGTCGCCGAACCAGATGGACGACGGCTCCTCCTCCGCGGACTCGTCGCAGCTGCGGAAGTTGAACGTGCCGTTGTTGTAGTTGAAGCCGAAGAAGGAGAAGTCCTCCTTTCCGCTACACGTCAGACCGCACGGAAAGAGCCACGTCTCGACGAGCGTGAAGTTGGTGGAGTACGTGTTGCAGCCCTCGATCACGTCGCTCACCTCCACGACCGAGTGCGCAATGTCCGCGTCGTCAAAGTAGATCGCCGAGTTCGTCGACAGCGGTCCGTCCACGGGGATAGCCATCAGCGAAATCGGGTTGAGACCCTCCACGGGAGAAACACCAACCACGTCAGCGTCAGCAACGTCCTCCTCGCTCGACAGGAAGCCATGAGCGTCGGCGAGCATGTCGAAGTACGATTCGCCCTCCGGAGCCGCATTGCTGTTCTTGTAGAACAGCGTCCATCCTCCCTTGTTCACCGACATGACGCAAAGGGTAAGGTAAGGATCCCTACACGTAACGACCAACGACACAGGAACTACACATGGCCGTGGTTGTTCACGAAATACAGACCATCCACCGCCGTGGGATCCTGGTCCAACGCGTCCTGACACGAAGCGTATGCAGTAGACGCGTCATTAACTACGACGATCAACTCGCGCGGAAGAAGCTTACAAATTTCATAAGAGGACACCAATGCAATCAAAAAGATGAAGAGCATATAAGAGTGATCCATCCTTAGTTTCTTATGACTCGCGCTCAACTTCAAACCGTTCTCCTCCACGTCCCGATTCCTGTATCTCTTCCTGCATGAGATTGGGGCCATTTATTCCATCGTGACGCTATTCCATTTCGCATCGTAATGTACTTCGTGTGGGTTGGTTGGATTGGATTGGAGAGAGGGTGGTAGATGAGGCTGTCTGGGCCGTCGGGAGGGGCATTCGATGCATTTTCATTTGCTTTGCGTTTGGTGCTGCCTATATTCTTTTCTGATGTGGGAGGAAGTGGAATTGTGCGGTGTTTGATTCAAATAAAGACTCCGTTTCGTCGACCGAAATCGGCTTGAAATGTGGATTCGCAAGCGTTGTTCATTTCGCAGCGCTTCCAAGCCGCTTTTCGTGCTCGCTAGCGTTCATTCCTTTCGTTCTCGTATTCTTTCCTCACATCTCCGTCGCTCCCTTCCATTGCACTCTCCTCTTCGCCGTACGGCCCTCAATTCCGAAGCGCCTCTCCCCGTGGGCATGGAAAAGAAATCCACTTTCAAAAGCGGCCCTCTTTACGGCATTGCTCTCGTACGCGTTATCCGCACCCGTCATTCACTAGACATCCTCTGATAGTGTAAATGGTCAAAGGTAATCCTTCGCAAAAGGCTCTCATTCTCAGATTGGTGTTCCGCTACCCCATTTCCTTCTGCGGACCCGAGATCACGCCAAAATTTCAAAACGAGAATGACTACTCGGGGTGGAAGTCATTCGCTCAGCTCTTCAACCCCTTCGTCAAAACGAAGGACATCGTTGTCACCTTCGGAAGAACCCTGACGATGGTGCCGCGCTGCATCACCAGCGCCACCGATTCCGCCAGCGCCGATTCCTCCGCCTTCGTTCTCGTCCTCCTCCTCAACCGAGAGGTCGTGGAAAAGCAGTTCCAAATCGAATCCTTTGAAATGATGGCCTCCAGAGTGCGTTCGCGCATGCTCTCTCATCTCTAGATTGCCATGTGTTTTCTGAAGGAGGAACAGCGGACCGGATATCTCTCCCAGGAAAAGGCCGTTCTCTTCGGCGTCCTGAACGATTTCAAAAAGGCGAGGCATCAGCACGCTGTCGGTACGCGCGTTCTTCTTCTCTTAATGTAGACGATCAACTCATCCTGAACATCCAGATCGAGAAGTCGCTCCTCGCCAAGGAGCTCTGCCAGCTGTTCCACGAAGTGAACCACTTCCACCACACCTCCCTCATGATCCACTCCATCCTCCCGTTCCACTTCACGCTCCCCATGAAGGCCCAGCCCAAATCCTGCATCCAGTTCTACACCTCCGACAAGCCTGTCCACGAGGATAACATCGAGGCCTACTACGCCCTCCTCCTCCTCCAAGAGCCCTCCTTCTACCTGCGCGCCGAGAAGGCTCCCGTGGACTCGCTGCTCTCGCGCTTCCTTGAGCTCGCCTCGCCCTTCCTCACCTTCGAGAGCATGAGCGTCCTCCTCGACGTCCCGCTGGAGAAGGTCTTCTCGCTCGCCCTCAGCCTGCAAGCCTCCAACACGGCGGTCATCATGATGTCCATCACCAAGTACACGCACTTCGTCAACGCCCTCGACCTCCACCAGTCCCGAATCGCCTTCGAGAGCCGCTCCTTCGAGACGCGCTTCAGCGAGTTCGGGTCGCTCATGAACCTGCTCGCCGTCTTCAGCAACGCGCCCTCGCTCGAAGCCGTCTTCTCCCACTTCCACCTCTCCTTCGCTCCCGCCGCCGTTGACGCCTCGCCCGTCTTCAAGATGATGGTGGCGCTCGCTGCGTCGTCTCACGTCTAGACCTGGCTGCTGCAGCGTCGTCTCATCTTCCCTGTGGCGCTGCACTGCCAGTACGTGCCCGTGTCCCTGAAGGCGCTCGCAGAGGCCGAGGACGGGCACTCGCACATGACGGACTCGCGACTGAAGTTCGGCATGGGCTCGCAGAACTCCAGCATGATGCTGTCCTCTCCGCCGCCGCGCGAGTCCTCCTTCTCCTTCCAAGCCAGCTCGCGCATCCGCAGCTCCTCGTACTACCCCTTCTCCATGCACGCCATCACCAGCTTCTCCGACAACCCGGACACGCTGCGCTCCAACACGGATAGCATTGGCGATACGGGCGGGCTGTACGCAAAGGGGAGCGGGAAGTCGAACTCCGTCCACACCGTCAATCGGACCAACGCGGAGACGCGCTCGGCGCTCTTGGAGAAGTGCATCCCTCTCATGCGCGACCACTACTGCGTGGACGAAATCTGCTACCTCCTCTCCATCTCGCACTCCACCTTCTGGGACATGGTGAACGAGACCCCGAAGCAGTTTCAGATCTTTTACGTTGTGTCGAATCGTTGGTGTGTTTGTTGGTGTTATCGTCGCTTTCAGAGTGCATTCATCAGCTTATCTTTCTCATCGTCTCCACTCTCGCATTATCTCATTACCTCACAAACAAACACCCCAAAAAGAAGAAAAGATTTGCAACACCTCACAGTCGACTCATCGTCTGCAACACGTAGCTGTAGTGAGTCTCCACGTCCTCCGGAGTAATCCCGCTGCCCATCGTCTGCCCCTCACTCCCCCTCCGCACTCCTACCACACTGATCAGCCTCCAATTGTTCGGCATGCGCTCGTACAGCTGCATCATGCGCCTGTGCTCCTCCAGCGTCCATTCCCTACGCATGTACCTCTCTCCCCACCCCTACCTCATCCCCTTCTTCTGACACATCATCTGCTTCCACTTCGCCTGGCACTGCGACTTGTCGCGCGTCCCCACGTACGCCGCTATGCTCTGCCAGTTGCTGTCATCCATCACCGCAGAATACAGCCGCTGCACCTCGTCCGGCTTCCATCGACCCATCTACGCCTCACACGCCCTCCTCGCCTCTACCGACGACGTCCGCACCAGCACGCGGCAGTAGTGCTGTCGACACTCCGTCTCCGATCGGTGCGTGCCCAGCTCTATCGCTCAACCACCTCGCTCGCCGCTACCTCGCGCGATCAGCTTCCAGTGCCGCTGGTTGTACTTGGCCACCAGCTCGCGCAGCTTCACGTCCTCATCCTCCGACCAGATGCGCCGCGTTCCCGACGAGCCGCGCCGTCTCCGCCCTCGGTGCTCCTGAACGCCCTCTTCGTACTCGTACATGTCCGGATCCACGCGCCTCGGTCGCTTTTGAGAAGGCGCAGGGGGCCGCACGCTCTCCCTTTTGCGGCGCACCTCCGCGGCGGATGTGGAAAGACGCGGCGCTCTCCTGGGAGCGGACTTCCATCCATGGAGGAGCGATTCGAACACGGGATCTCCTTCCGCGTGGAAGGACATGTCATCTTTGTCCAGTGAATTGGAATTCGTTATTGATTTGCTGGAGTTGGTTGAATTGGAGCTTAGACTCCGTTCTGTTGAATACGAACTCACACTTCGTTCCGTCGAATTGGAACTTAGACTCCGTTCCGTTGAATATGAACTCACACTCCGTTCCGTTGAATATGAACTCACACTCCGTTCCGTTGAATATGAACTCACACTCCGCCCCGTCGAATACGAGCTTAGACTCCGTTCTGTTGAACATGAACTCACACTTCGTTCTGTCGAACTCGAACCCAAGCTCGAACTCACACTCACATCCACACTCCCCTCGCCAACGCAACGCGCTTTGTTACCATCCAAGCCAAGCTCTCTTCCATTCCTCCCCTCCTCCCTCCTAAAAGACACACAGGCACAGTTCTGTAGAAAAGACAAGTCGACATAGTAGTATACGCCGTCACTAAAACAACCCCCATAAGCCGTCTAGGCATCAACCAATTGTCACTCCCCCACTTCGTCTATCGCCGAAGAGCACGACGACACGGGGAAATGAAAAGGATTACAAGCACGAAGAAAGGATGAGTTAAAGCAACTGCTATTGAAAAATAAGTCTCCCAGCTCAATAAAACCATCCGCGTCCGGATCCAACGTCGTAATCAAATCGCTACCCCTTCATTGCCCATTCCATCCCTACTCCTCCAGCAAGTACGTGTCCTTCTCCTCCGATGCAATTATATACGAGCCCCATATCGAGGAATTACGACTCGAGTCACGGAGTGATTTCAGGGAGTCATGGATGGATGCACTCTCCACTTTATTCACCACCATTGATTTTGCAGCCGCAACAGCGGACTCGATTGACGCCAAAAGGGATGGAGGGAATTGCCGCCAACTATCGAGTATCCCCGTTATTCACGGGCTATCAGAAACGCCCCCAAATCAAGGATATGTCGAACAAACACACAGGAAGGTGCTTCAGACTACGGAAATTAACTGGATGAAAAACAATCCTTCCAACGGTACAATGAACTATCTCGACCGGTGCATAATAGCCATTCATTGCGAGGCGCGCGAGATAGAGTAATAGCGCTTCCGAACGTCTTCCACCGTGATACCGTTTCCCATAATCTACACCTCATTTGTCTCTCTCCTCGCCTACAGTACAAATCTGTCTCCACTGGTTAGGACACTGTTCGTAGATCTCCAATAAAAGCCTGTCCTCCTCCTTCGTCCATCGGCTACGCATCAGACTCGCCTCCCGCCTCCTACTGATTGGTGTTCTTCCGAACCAGCTGCTCCCACTTCGTTCGACACTGATCCTTGTCGCGCGTACCAACATAGCGAGCGGTTTCAACCCACCCCATCTTGGCATTCACTGCCTTGATCAGCAACTCCACCTCATCCTGAGCCCAACGACCCCTCTTCGACTGGCGCGTCAGTACACGACAATAATGCTGTCGGCACTCCGTTTCGGAACGATGCGTTCCCAGCTCTACGGATCAGCGCTACCTCCATGCCCCACCTTTTGAAATCAACTTCCAATGCTTCTGGTTGTACTTAACAACTAACTGGCATAACCGAATGTTCTCCTTGTCGGACCAAATATTGCGAGTTCCCTTCGAGTCATGCGCGCGATTCGCTGCAGACTGGGACTTACAAGGACGGGAATTCTTTCCGCCGTTCTTCTTAACACGAGGAATCTCGGTGTCCTCATTCAAAGACGCACTGCAAGATGCATCTTCTGATGTGGCTGAATCAGATATCATGAATTCAGCCTCGTAATCTTCATTCGCGGAAGCCGTCTGAACGTCAGAGCTATCCGCTTGGGAAGAGAGTGTGCTGTCGTTCTCTTCTTTCTTCATATCAACGCTGAAACCCGGAATGGGCATGGAAGGCTCAGTATACAAGATAGACGTCTGAATCGGATCCCACTGGCTCGGCAGCGGGCCATCCTACGAGTCAATGACACAGTGGAACACTGTACTGCATAAGCATCATAATCTACGCTATTCGGAGAAGGGGACCACACCTGATCCTCCCACAGCATTAGATTCGGATATGAAACATTCCCTCTGTAGCTAATAGATAATATAAGAACTGTGATAGTCCCACGCCAAGTCCGAATTCGACTCAGTCAACTGACCAACTTCCGGTTGATACTGCCCTTCATTACGATCCTGGTAGATACCAGATGGAAATCTGGAATGGCTCTCCTCGCGATTCAGAGCATTGAATCCTGTTGACTGGTCGTCGGTATACATGTGGTTGGCTTGCGGCTAGTAGAGCGAAAGTAATAATGAATTGAGAATGGGTGACGAGTGGTAACTCGGCGCAAATAGATTGGACGATATAGATTGCCCCCGAAACTGATAAATTCCCACGGGCACCGGTTACCAAATGCCAGTTGCCAATTTGCCTCGGTTATAACGAATCGCCAATACGAACCACTGATTTGCAATAACAAACACATGACTTTTTCAATGCCATACTGCACGCCTTCTCATACTCCCTCTTGAAATACAGGTAACGAGGTCTTTCTTTCTCCGCGTAGTGGCGAATGGCAAACGAAAATGGATTGATCACGAATTCAGGATGCAGCCCCGATAGGTGCCTCGTCGCCTGCTCCAGGTAACGGAGGTACATCGAAATCATTTCCTCCTTCTCCTCCCACACACATTGGTACCTCCGGACATACTCTGCGTACAGAACGTCCACCCTCTCCTGCACGTTGTCGCACGTCGTCAGCGCCCGAAGTCCTCCGCTCCACTCCACCTCCGACGCGCTCTGCAGCACCACATGCGCGTAATCCTCGTCCAGGAAGAAGTTGAAGAGCAGCACGCGGTAGCTCCACTCCCTGCACGGGTAGGTGAAGAGCAGCAGCACGCGGAACACGAACGGACACACGTAGTACTCCTCGACGATGCAGTTACAGCTCTTCTCGAGGAACCCGAGAACCTCCTTCGTGGGCACCGCTTGACCCAGCTGCGCGATCCCGTCCTGGTGCGCTCGGCAGCCGCTCTTCTCGTCCTTCACCGCGTACAGCGGCATCAACTTCCAGAAGAGACTCTCCACCTCCTTCGAATACACCACCTCCTCGCCGCCAAACACCACGTGCAGCAGCCCATACAGACGCATCGGCTTCTCCGCCTCCGCAAACGGACAGCACGCGCTCGTCTCCAGCTCGTACAGGAACGTGAGGAACTGGACCGCCAATCGCTCCGTGTGGACCGTCAGCGGCGATTGCTTGCCCTCGAAGCGGAGCAGCAACAAGGGCATCAGGAACCAGTGCGCGAGGAGCGGCAGCGACGGTTTCACTCGGTATGGCAGGAGATGCAGCGTTGTGCGCTCCGCGTAGTTGCAGAAGAAGAGCGCCTGCGAGTGCTCCACGAGTCGTCCTTCCCCGATCTGCTGCACCAGGCATTCCGTGATCGCGTCCAGGTCCACGTTCAGCGGCGCGTCCTCCTTGTGGTGTTCGCAGTAGCACTTGACCGACACGGGGTCCAGCAGCACGTGCAGCAGCAGCTCCAGCGCAGCGTACTCGTCGCCGGGCAGGATGATTGTGATGAGCGACCACGCGCTCCGCCATACTCGAGCGCGTGATGTGGTGTGCAAGGAGGAGTGCGTTGGGGGTGATTGCTGCGTTGGGGGTTCTAATTGAGGTGATTTCTTCGACTCGTGCTGGCTTGTTGTCTCTTCGTTCGGAGATGATGCCTTTTCGTTCGGAGATGACTCCTTCTCGCTCAGAGATGACTCCTTCTCGCTCAAAAACGCCATCTCCCTCCAAAACTCAACGGGCAGAATCGTATGCAGCAACAGCGTCCAGTCCACCTCGCTCAGGATGAAGGCGCGCGACAGGTACGTGAAGGTGAGGGAGTGCGGCACCGTGTGGCAGTCGCGCCACAGCGGCTTCGTCAGAAAGTCCACATGCTGGTCGATCCAGCCACCGTCGCGCAGCATCGCAGCGAATGCGCGGCTGTTCTGGATGCCCGCCAGCGCGTAACGAGCCAGCGCGTAACACGCGTCGCCGTCCACGAGGTACGCCTGCTCCACGGGGGAGAACGAGGACTGGAAGAACGCAGGGTCGACGGAAGCCTCGTCCGTGGTGTACTACGCGTTACAGCAAGCCAGTAGGACGACGTTGGGACGCTCCTTGAGGTGGCTCCACGCCTCGTAAACGGCGCGGTGGCTCTTTTCCACCGCCGTGAGCAACGACGAACTCTCCTGCATCAACTCGTAGCCGAACTGGATAATCTGGCTGCGCAGACTCTCCACCACGCTCTCCTCCGCCTCCCATGCCTCAAATCCGTCGTTCACCACCTCCACGTAACTCGCCAAGAAGTGCACGACGGCTGTGTGCACAGCGCGAGGCGTCTCCTTCCGCTTCAGCTGCTCCACCGCCAGCATCACCAGCGTGTTGCAGTACTCCACGAAGTACCGGCACGACGTCGAGCTCTTCGTGCGCACCGATATCTCCAGAAGGCTCCACGTCAGAATCTGGTTGCACTCGCGCGAGAACTGGCTGATGCGCACCAGCGCCGGCAAGAACGGGTCGAGCGACTCGCAGTCCAGTCCGTACAGCAGGCACAGCCGCCAACAGGACAGCACGCCCTCCAGTATGCAGTCCACCACACAGGAGTGAGAGGGTGTGTCGTTCACTTTGCCCGTGCTTCCCTCCTTATTCACTTCATTCGCGTCATTCACTTTACCCACCTCACCCGTGTAAAAGGACAGCCACTGCTTCAGCGCGGGAAGAGCAGCGGAGCGCACCATGTTCGACGCGTTCTTGCGCGAGTGGCGCACCAGAGCCTCGATCACCAACATCAGCTGCACCGCCACCGACACGGGCGAACTCGGCGCGTGTGTCAATATATACAGACGCAACGAATGCTCACCAGAGGGTGGCTCCTTCTCCACACATGAGCAGAGCGTCGAGGGGTCCACGAACTGCTTCGCCCACTTCTCGATCTGCGAGTAAAACACGTGGGAGTCGATGATCGCCTCGCCGAAGCGCTTGTCGCTCTCCACCAGCACGCGCAGCACGCTGAAGGCGGACGCCACCACCGTCGGATACGCCGAGAAGCTCGCCACGCAGGCGAAGAGCTGCGTCAGAATGCCCGCCTCCGACAGCATCGTGAAGAGATTGTCGCAGTTCGCACTGCGGAAAGGGTCCTTAGGGTCCTCGGAATCATCCTCGCTCTCGTCCGCCTCGAAGCACATGGCAGAAGGGTCCTGCAGATGCGCGTGCTCGTACCCGCGGTACGAGAGGTTGAGCAGCAGTCGGCGGTGGTACTCCTCCTGCGTCGAGCACAACTCCTCCACGCACTGCAGCGCCAGGTACACCTCCTCCATGCCCTGGCGTCTCTGCAGCAGGAACACCAGCACGCGCAGCACCGTCACGGGCAGCGTCGCGGGAACCAGCGTCTGACCGAACTCGCGACTCAGCGACCGGCGCCGCAGGATGTTGTAGATGCACTTCAGCGCGAGCACGCGCTGCCCCGACACCGCCGAGCGCGCCAGCAGGGACAGCTCCGATACGGTGTAGCCGGGAAGGTCCGCTTCTTCCCCGTGGTTGTATAGCCCCGAGTGGACGGCGATCGTCGAGGAGGAGGACGCCGGCAGCAGCATGCCGTTGAAGTGGAAGCGAGGCTCCTTGGGGTTGGAGGCCGTCGTGACGGGACGCGTCCACTCCAGCTTCTGCTGCTCCGTTTGCGGCAGCTTTGCCACTGCGTTCTCCAAATCTGCATCCGTCTTTAGCGAAGAATAGTCCACTTCGTTGGCGATGCGTCGAGCTAGTTCTTCCTCCTTCTCGCTCACTTCCTCCTCCTTCTCATGCACTTCTTCCTCCTTCTCGCTCACTTCCTCCTCCTTCTCATGCACTTCCTCCTCCTTCTCGCTCACTTCCTCCTCCTTCTCGCTCACTTCCTCCTCCTTCTCGCTCACTTCCTCCTCTTCATGCACTTCTTCCTCCTTCTCATGCACTTCCCGTCCCATTCCCACCGGATTACCACCACTCGCTCCAGACATTCCCTTATACGCACTCCGCTTCCGCAAAAACGCAATCAGAGACGGGTCCACCGTCTTCAGCACGCGATCCAACTCCGCCATCCTCTCCTCCTCCGACATTTGACCCACGATCGCCTCTGCGTCGCGCTGAATGTCCGACTCGTTCATTCCAGGCAAAAAGGAGCGCTTCACCTTCGCCACATCGCTTTCGCTCAACGAACTCGGCGTCGCTTTCTTCTTCGCTTCCGCTTGCTGTCGCACGCGCGCTTTCTGCTCCATGGACTGGCGAAAGAGGGACTTCTTTCCTTTCGCGTTCCGTGTCATCTACCCGTTATCTCTCCCTATTGTCCCGTACCGATATGCTTTCAGCTGCGGGAAATCCCTTCTCCGTAGCATTCACCTCCAACACGACAGTATCGCGCTTCCTGTCTCTCTCCCTGATTTCCTTCACCGACGAAAAGGCGGACAGGAGGGTCGGTCTCTGGGGCTGCGGAGGAGTGGCGGATGGAGAAGCCGAATCGTTCCGAATCACGCTGGCAGACGGCTGCTCGCCGCTTCGAAGGAACTCTTCCTGAGCCTGCAGATCAAAATCCATCCTAGATTAATGTAACAAACAATTACACACACTTCTATTCACGAATTGTATTCATTTTCATGAGACGCACGTTGCTCACATGCGGCCGCTTATAAGAGCGGTTCGTGTAGCTCTCCTTCCGGTACATCTTGCTCTCTCGAATCGCCTTCAAGAAAGCATACGGGTTCTCGTCAAACACAGTCGTCCACTCTTCATTGTACAAGTCTATGATCGCCCTCACCAGCGGCACGGGCGACGGGTAGCTGAACTGACACACCTGCACCAGCCGCCCGTAAATGTCCTCCTTCATCAGCGCCTGGAACTGCTCCACCACCTCCACCACGCGCCGCGGGATGCTCAGCACCTCGATGTACTTCGGCTTCAGGTAGATCTCGCTCGCCACGATCTCCCGGTTCTGCGTGATCAGCTCCTCCACCTCCTCCACGCCGTTCACCACGTGGATGTTCCGGCACAGCGACACGCTCAGGTTGAACCGGCGCTTTACCCAGTTCTCGTAACGCTCGGGGTGGCCCACGCACTCCGTGTACACGCCCACCGCCTCGCTCAGGTCCGACGGGCTGTACAGGTACAGCAGCGAGTAGATGTCCGTGAACAGGTCGGGGTCGCGACACGCCTGCGGCAGCGTCACCGTGCAGTCGGGGTACTGCGACAGGCGGCGCGTGAGTCCGATGAACAGCATCAGGTCGTTGAACGAGTCGAACTGCAGCTGCATCGAGTCGCTGTTCTTCTGCGGCAGGTACGCCAACCACCCCGACTTCTACGCTTGACTCCTCCAGCCACACGCTACATGATCGTCATTGACCACTGCGCATGCAGGGTACGTGTCCTTGAACGCCACCACGTTCTTCAGGTAGTGGTCGTCCGGACGTTTCATCACCAGCAGCATGCTCTCCGTGATCAGCAGCAGGCGCCGCTTCCACACTTTGCGGTCGTACACCTGCGCGAACAGCTTGTGCACCACCGTCTGCGACTCCGCGTTCCCAGTGCCCGGCTGCGACGCCTTGCTCGCGGGCGCGGACTTGGTGGGACTCGTCGGCGACAGCTTGCTCGAACTCGTCGGCAACGACTTCCTCGGACTCAGCGGCGACATCGCTTCAGCGCCTCCAGTGCCCTCAGCTCCGCCCGTCGCCGTCTTCACACTGCCGTGGTGCAGCAGGTAGTCCAGCGGCGTCTCCATGGAGACCGACGGCACGCACTCCTGCCCCTGCGAGTAGCTGTCGCAGTACGACGCGAACACGCGGAACTCCTGGTCCTCCATGCCGCACAGCGCGAACGCGATGTCTACCCCTGAGTCCTCGCCGGCGCCGCGCACCCTCCTTGGAGAGAATCTCCTGCTCGTGGATCGTCAGGAACCGCTTCGTGTTGCGCAGCTTCGGCGGCGGCAGGTTCACCGACAGGTCCGCCGCGTTCTGGCACTGCTCCTCCCCGTAGGACAGCGACAGCTGCTTCAGGAACGGGATGCGGTGCGCGAAGTTGTCGTTCGCCGGGTCCGCGAAGGTGTGCGAGTTGAAGCGGCGCAGGCGCGGCGACACGCGCGTGTCCGACTGGTAGATGTCGTGCCCGTCGCCCGTCGAGGACATGTATCTACGCGTCAGCCGCCGCCGCGGGGACTACAGCGACTTGGCAGCGTCCGGCGAGTCAGGGTAGCGGAACACCACCGACGTTGTCTTCGGCGCCTCCTCCTCCACCGGAATCGCGTTCAGGTCCAGGTCCAGCGAATCGCAGTGAGAGTCGCAGTGAGAGTCGCAGTGTGCGGCGTGGAACGGCGGCGACGACAGCGCGGGCGGCGACAGCAGACCGCTCTCCATCTCGGGCGGCGGCGGCGGCGTCTCCATGCCGTTGCGCTCCAGCAGACGCTCGTCCTCGTTCGACTGCGACCCGGGCAGTGCGGGCATCGCGGGCAACGCCTCCGACGCCAGCTCGGGCGTCCACTGCGGGATCGAAAACTGGGGGGACCCCACGGAGTCGACGATGGGCGCAGGGGACTGGAACATGTCGAGGTTCATGGAGAGGAGGTCGCGGTACTGGATGGAGGACTGGATGGACTGCGTGGCGTCGGAGGAGTTGCGGTGGATCAGGATGTCGCGGCGACTGCGTTCCTCCTCCACCGCCTGCTGCGAGATCGCGTGGATCGCCTCCAGCCGGTCGTGCAGACTGTGGTGCGCACTACGGAATCACGAGGAGAAGGTGCGCTTACAAGTACTCCTTGTTGAGGCAGATGAGCTGCACGGCGAAGGACTGCGTCAGCGGCACGGGCGCCTTCTTGGGCACCGACACGTTGTTGCGCCCGAAGTAGAGCGACGTGAGGTCGGTGGCGGTGCAGCACGGCACCTGCGTCGTGTTAATGCTGAAGTGGAACACCTCCTTCTTCTCGTTCTTCACCATGAACAGCAGGTCGCCGCGCGCCGGAATGTTGATCTACCGCTCACCACTTGCGCCGGGACGTACGTCAATTACGATCTCCGACTGGAAGGCCTCGTAGTGCAGCAGCGGGTAGTAGGACCACGCCGAGTTGTACACCACGTTCCACTCGTTGCGATACTTCAGGTACACGACGAGACTCAGATTCAACGCGCCATTCACGCCAACGGGCACGTTGTACAGAATGAGGCTTCCCAGGTACAGCGACGGTTGCAGCTTCGTGTCGAATTGGAGGGAATTGTCCGCACCAATCGTATCCGTCGACACGAGGAAATCGCGGATGAACTTGATTTGGTCCGGATTCTCCACGCCGTCGCCGCGCTTCTCCCGGAAGTAGTTCACCGCCGCGTTCACATACTCCGTCGTCGTGTTCGCGTTGAGCTTGTTGAAGAAGCCCTGCATCAGCAGCGTGCAGCAAATCACGATGCCCGTCCTTCCCTTCCCTATCTCTCACCCCTCGAAAGAAACGCGTACCGGCAAGACAATGTGCCGCAAACACGTTCTGCGGACTCACCGCCATCCACAGATCCACGAAGGAGTAAATCGCCCACATCAGAGCGATTGGGGGCGAATGGTGGTCCGGAAACCCACACACGATGACACGGTTCTCGAACAGGCTGTAGTCGTAGTCACGGTCGCTGAGATTTAAAATCAGGTAGTGTTTGCCGTGGTTCTTCTTCAACATCCTTGACACCTAGGAAACAGTGACGTCCGACGCGAAATCCCCTACATCCACGATACTGTTGCGATAAAAACTCTCTAGTTTCGTCGACGGAAAGCCCATAGCCATTATCCTAGTCTAAAGCGCGGAACCAGATTCCTGCCTATCGGTGATGTATGTGAGGTCGAGATTGAAATCGCTGTCAATATATCGGATGCGTCTCCCTACAACGTTACACGCGGACCACACGGGACATACCCGAAAAGTACGATCGAACTGCTGTATTCATCGTTGTCTCTCGGATACCACGAATGAATCAGGCAATTGTCGGGTTTTGATTCACACGAATCGAGATCAAGCGAATTGACCATTCCAGTTTTGGGGCACATTGGATGGGGCAAAATCTCCCTGAAATGAGCAATAGCCAAAGGGGGTTGGTTTTCGTTTCATCGTGATTGTGATACCGTTGATGCTGGTTTTGCGTGCTATGGTATTGAAATGGTATTGTGAACTTCAGGTGCTGTTTTCTTGTGGAGATGTGGATTCGTGTTTGTTTCGCTGGTGGTGCGGATTGTTGTTTCCTTCACGAGTTGTGTGTTGCCGGATTGCATCGATTGTTGTGAATCGTGTTCATTCCTTGGTTGTGTGTTCACAGGGTGATAAGAGACTCACGATCATCTTGAAATATGGTATAGCGTTCGATGAACAGAAGCGCACGAACTGAGACGGATGGTGTGAGATAGTTAGGCAAGCGCGTCTGCTTACAAACACGCTCACTTTCCAATACAAAACTCAGAAAACACAATATCGAGGATCTCTTCAACATCCACGTCTCCCGTGAGACGCGAAAGCGCCCTCAAGCACTCCCTCAACTCTTCAGCTTCTAAATCGACAAGTCCCTCTTCCGCAACCTTCAAGCAATTCGTGATGCTCTGGATACACTGATTCAGGCAGTTTCGTTGCCGTTCGCGTGTAATGAATCCTCTCTCTTCCTTCACTATGTCCGAATGCACCACCGTCTTCACCATTTCGGAGAGCGTTCTGGTAATCAGACTCACGTCCTGCTGATTGCGGCATGAAATGGGGACAATCGCTATGTGATAAAGCAGAGTGAGTGAATACCCTTCACTTGGGGATAGCACGCGCGAATCTGCGAAGACACTTGGTTAATGGTGGTCTGGTCGCAGAGGTCCGTTTTGTTCAGCACAATCATCGTGTCCTTGTTGAAGTAGTTTGTAAGTGTGTTGTTCTTGAGTTGGGAGTGGTTGGTAGTTTCGTTAGGGGCTTCGTTGTTAATCATTCCTTCACCATTCCTTAACTCACTCTTCAACTCATCACTCCTCAACTCACCACTCCTCAACTCACTCTTCAACTCATCACTCCTCAACTCACTCTTCAACTCACTCCTCAACTCACTCTTCAACTCATCACTCCTTAACTCACTCTTCAACTCCCCCAACACACTTTCAATACTGCCCCTCACATCACTCGTCACATCCACAATCACCACCCTCAGCACACTCTCCTTCACCGCGCGATACGCTCTGTGAATGCCCTCCTTCTCCACTTCGTCGTTCGTTTCGCGCAGACCCGCCGTGTCCTGAAGAATCACCTTGTACCCGTTCAGGTCCATATCCACCTTCAGCACATCGCGCGTCGTACCGGGATGCGCAGACACGATAGCCACTTCACTTCCCACTAGCAGATTCAGCAATGTCGACTTGCCCGCGTTGGGCGGTCCGCACAGCGTCACGCGAATGCCCTCCTGAATCAGCTTTGAAACATTAAACTCCTGAAGATACTTCTCCATTTCAGAGCGGAGATGCACCAAGTTCGCTGTGGCATCGGCGAGCTCCGCAGATTCGTCGTCCACGTCGTCGCTGAAGTCAATGATTGTCTAGAATGGAGGTAAGACGCCACGCATACTTCCGCGATTGCGAGATTCTTCATCAGCTCCTTCCGCCACTCCCAGCACTTCTTCGTAAACGCGCCCATCACACCCTGCATCGCCTGTCTGCGCTGCTGTTCCGTCTCGGCATTCAGCAAGTCCCCTAGCGCCTCCACCTCCAAAAAGGACATTCTCCCGTTCATAAACGCGCGCTTTGTAAACTCGCCCGCTTCCGCAGGTCGAAACGACGGGATCTTGGACAGCGACTCGAGCACCGCCTTCACAACGGCCGGACTCCCGTGCAAATGAAACTCCGCCACGTCCTCTCCAGAATAGCTAGAATGGAGGGAAGAAACGACCACTACCTTGATCCCTCCTGGAAACAGAGAACGAGTCCGCGATCGATCAGCTCCTTGGACTGCGAATCGAGGATACTGCGCAACGAAGCCTTGCGCATCTCGGGAAATGGACTCGCACTCTTCGTCATCGCCTTCACTGCTTGAAACGCATCCTTTCCGGAGACTCGAACCACTGCAAGCCCCGCCTTCGTCAAGGGTCCTAGAATGAAGGAAAGCAGCGAAAACGACCCGAGCACAGCGCGTAAATGGTATCGTTGTCCTTCGACGATGTGATCGAAGTGAACGAGCGGCACAGCACCGGGATTTGAGGACGCGCACCCAAACCGCTCCCAATTCGCACGCCCTTCCCCTGGATTCTGCGTGGAATCCATCGTAGGACGCGGTACATAGTCACCCCTTTCTTCCAGAAGCCGAGAGAAACAGAATCTTGGCGGAGAAGGTCAAAGAAGATCTTTCTTCGAGCGATCCATTCAAGAAATGAGCTACACACAGTTAGAGAGAACGGTCCCGGACCTCGGTGACACGGAAATCGTAGAAGGATGTCTGAAGGACTCCATCCGCCTTGTTCGCGTTCCTCGCAGAGTGAAGGAGTCCGAAGACGCTAAAGACATCAACAACGTGCGGGAAAACGTCGGAATGGCGGGCGAAGTGTGAGCGAACGAACCCTTCCTCACCCGCAGATATAACGAGTACCAGGACGAAAAGAGCTGCGTGATCGCCAATCTGCTGGTGACGGAGCGTGGAATTGGCTGTCCATCCTGACACGTAGATTCGAACCCGCAGCTCACTGCCTACATTCGCGCAGGAGCCAGGAAGCACATCTTCTTCAACAAGGACGAGGTGGGCGCGGTGATCGTCACTTGCGGCGGAATCTGCCCCGGTCTGAACAACATCATCCGCGAAATCACAATCTCCCTCTATCGTCTCTACGGTGTCACGCGCGTCTACGGCATGATGAACGGCTTCAGCGGCTTCACCACGGCGCTGGAAACGGGGGACGAAAATGTGATCGATCTGACGCCCAGCGTGGTGGACTCCATCCATCACCAGGGAGGAACCTTCCTTCGCAGCGTCCGCGGCGGGTTCAACACGGCGAACATCATCCGATGGTGTCTGAAGCACCAGGTGAACCAGATCTACATCGTGGGCGGAGATGGCAGTCATCGTGCTGCCAACATCCTGTTCACCGAGATTCAGAACCAGGTACGTTCATCAATTCGTTCTGAGCGTAGCACGTCCCCATTTCGATCGGCTGCGTTCCCAAGACCATCGACAACGACATCGCCCTGGTGGACCGTTCCTTCGGCTTCGAGACTGCCGTGCAGGAGAGCGTGCATGCCATCGAGTGTGCGCACACCGAGGCGATGAGCTGTCAGTACGGCGTGGGCATCGTGAAGCTGATGGGTCGCGAGGCGGGATTCATCGCCGGTATGTCAGGTGTACAGCCCTAACCCGTAGCGTACGCAACCCTCGCCAGTCACGACGTGGACTGTTGCCTCATCCCCGAAGTGGACATCGACCTGTACGACGACGAGTACGGCGTGCTGCCCTACGTGCGTCGCTGCGTGGAGAGGAAGGGTCACTGCGTGATCGTCATTTCCGAGGGCATCATCATCCCCGGACTGAAGGCAGACGTGGCTCCTGGGAAGGAGGCTGACGCGTAGAAGCCGACCGACAAGTACGGGAACAAGTGCCTCCCCGACGTGGGCGTGTACATGAAGAACGCGGTGATCAACTACTTCGCGGACGAGAAGAACAACCCCGATCACATGGACGTGAGCGTGAAATACATCGACCCCTCGTACATGATTCGCAGCGTGCCCGCCAACGCCTTCGACAGCATCCAGTGCCTGCTGCTGGCGGAGAACGTGGTGCACGGCGTGATGGCGGGCTTTACCGGCTTCACGGTGGCGGTGTGCAACAACCGCACGGTGTACATTCCCATCACGGACATCAACAAGAACTCCCCGCGCATCCTGTACCCCTTTGGCAGGTGAGGGCGTGTGAGAGGAGTGACGGGTAGGACCTACGAGCGCGTGGTCGCCAGCACGGGACAGCCCGACTTCTCAATCCCGATGAAGAAGCGGTTGGCAGAAGAGGGTTCCGGTTCAAAGTTGTCAGAGTGATGTGTTTGTTGAAGATCGTCACTTATCTGATGACACTCTGTGAAGAGAACACCAGATAACACTCTGTGAAGAGAACACCTGAAGAAACACTGTGAAGAACACACAATGACGAACAAACACCCAACGCATTTGTATTACACTTAAGCCTTTCCAGCAGCCTTCATCA
>JANPWJ010001177.1:0-12809 GCA_027406325.1 Blastocystis sp. subtype 2
CGTCCAAAATGTCGACCATCACCACCGATTTGGCATCCATAAACATGTTGTCATACGTGCCGGGGTAGGAGCGCTTTGGGATCGTTTTCGCCGGAGCTTCTGGAGCGGGCTTCGATTGCTGCGGGGGTGAGCTCAGCGCCACAACCAATTACTTCAATCGGAACAGGGGCAGAATCTTTGTTTGAATCCATGAGCTGCTATGCGAGTGATTCCTTTAGTGGGTTGTGCTGTCGACAGAATGCACTGAATCATAAAGAAACAGTTTCCAATTCAGTAGTACAGTGCGTTATAAGGAACTGGAGCTCAGTGGGAGCATCACTGGGAATGGTCCTTGTGTGGAATCCGTATGTCATTTATAGATAACATTCTGGTGTTCAAATGCTGTCGATACACCGGATGACTATGGAGAGAAGGAAGCCCCATCTCCCCATTCACTTCATATTGCAGGAGCAAGTAGACATGACTTCCAACACCTCACGAGTCACTCCATCTTCAGAAAAGGAGCAGAAGACGAACACGACAATGGGGTCCCACAAATTCAAAGCCTCGCTTCTTCTTCTCCACTGCCAAAAAACAAATGCCACAAGTCTACTATTGCTACCGATGCAAGTATGCCAAATCAAGTGCTGTATTACGATTAGTAAGAACGTGGATGCAACGCAACAAGAAGACGGCAACTATATGTGTAACGAGGTACTGCTCGACTCACTGATTCTGATTCCTAGTGCCACGAGCCTTTCGTAGAGATACGTGATGAACCAGAACCGGCGCCTCAGCAAGTGGGTGTACATTCATGTCCTCATAAAATAGAATTCGCCTCAAACGCCAAGCGGCGTCTCTTTCCAACAGCTGCCAAATGGAGGTATGGTTTGGTCCTTCACTTCAAACGGAACAGTATGAGTTCTGCGTGTTCTTTCTGTGTAGAATGGAGGCAGTCGCGTCGCAGGCAACTTCATCAACTCGTCCTTGCCTTCCCATCCTCTCATAGCTAGTATCCTCGAGTCCTTCTTCCCTACACAAACTCGTTTCGCTGGAGACTACTTCAACGGCAATCTCGACGAGTTGTTGAATATCCTGATGCAACACGACCCGAATCATGCATGCGTTATGACTTCATTTCATGGCTAGTACGGACCTCCACCAACCTCCCGTGACTTCATTGACAACATGGTTCGACGCCATCCCACAGCAAAGGAACTGCGTAATGCTAGTTGAGTGTGCTGACACAAAGAGAACGATCCTGTGTGTTCTGTATGCGATTCTGATATCACCAAGGACGACATTGTTGTCTGTCTTCCTTGCAAGCACTTGTATCATCCAGACTGCATCCTTCCTTGGATAAAGAAGGTTGAAACAGCAGTGATAAGTGAGTTGTAGCACAACACATGTCCTACGTGCCGTCATCCTCTTCCGGAGTGTGAAAACGAAGAGGATATGTACCATGATGAGCCATCAGACCAGTGTGTGCATTTGTTGAACAAACAACACGAATAGAGTACAGTATGTCACAGTGAGGGCTCTTCATCCGAATCGAACTCGACCATGGGGTCTCGCTCCCACTCCCCGTTTTCATTCCTACCCGTCAACAAAACGGAAAGCGAACACTTGCGAAAACCCCTAGCGATCATTCGCCTCTCCTCCTTTTCCTCCTCAACTAATGCTAACAGGCAGCAGAAACAGCCACTCTTCTTCACCCACTCCGGCTCTCCTGAAGGAGGCGGGACCGCTTGCTTCTCGATCTTACTCTCCACCTTCTTCACTCGATTGCTCTCCAGCACTCGCTGCTTGATCGCGTTTGTGCGGTACAGCAGAGAAGGCATCGCCATGGAAGTGACGGGAACAGACTTCCCTTCTCCCGTCGGCTTCTCCTCATAGGACACTGTTTCGCTCTTTGCCATCAGACGGGCAATATGCTTCTTTCCTCTCACATGGGCCTACAGATGAGTGGAATTCAACAGTACAACGAGCAATAGTTGCCCGGTCGAAAATGGAGGCATATGGGGGCAGATGAGACAGCGATACTGACCCTCGGTGGTAACGCAATACTCATTCGCGGGGATCGACTGCACGTACAAATCAGACTGCCGTTTCCGCAACTGCTACGGGATGAGTGAAAACGGAAACGGAAGACCCTCTTGTAGTCCTGATACGTTGTACGGCCCTTGTGGTGCTTTCCATGCACAGGATCCATATTTCAATCGAGTCGGAGACAAAAGAGTGGCAGATCTTTTCTCTCTGGGGATAGACTGGGGTATGGATTTGTGTAACGGTTTTATCTACTGCATCACGACGTAGTCGACGATCCTGTTCAGGAGGAGCACGACATTTACCTTTCCAAGGAATTAGCCGAGCAACTGTGCTCACTAATCTGTATTCGGTGATAGAATAGGTATTTGCTGCAGTATCCGCTGCGTCCGAAGGGAAGGGAGTATCCCGCGCCTACTTCCGTAGATCGACGTTTTGAGGAGTCACGGATAGGCGCAGTTCAAACCCGAAAATGAGATATTACAACTGAATTATACGCTGCCTCACGACAAGCACTTTGACGACAAAGCACCGGACAAACAGAACATTTCTGAGATCTGTGGGAGCGTGAACATGAAAACGCTCATTTCTAGCACTTGTGTCTACCCGCAATCCGGCCAAAGCCACTTACGCGATTGGCGTGACTCACAATGGCTCCATCTACCTCACACCTGTGACGGTGGGTTTCGGAAGTGACGCATAGATAAAGTCCACGTTGGTGATGCGTCCGGACATTCGCTTCTACAACCGTTCCGGAGAAGAGGCGGAGGAGGACGTGATGGACGAGGAGGATGACGCAAGTGCGCAGCCGGAGCCCAAGTCGAAGAAGAGCACGTTGACCGAATTGCGCGTGGAGTACTCGAAGCGTCGAGTGGACGAAAACCACTTCGGTCCGATATCATATACAGAGGTGGAAGGAGCGCGCAGCGAGGAGCCCTGGGTGGTATTGCCTGGGAGGGTGGATAAGGCGTAGAAAAAGGAGATTTCGCCGGCAAACGGCGCGGTGGAACGGGCGAAGAACGATGGGCTGATCACCAGTCCGAATCGCAGTGTTCCGTCGGGAGCGACGCTGAAGGGGTTTACGGACGCGATGCGTCAGCGCGCGGCCCTCGAATATGCAGATAGTGCCGTGGATCCGGACTGGAAGGTGTTGTCGTCTCCCGATTACCCGGGTCGCATCGATTCCAAGGAGTGGATCGAGAAGAGAAAGCTGCGTCACCCCGAAGCGTAACACGCCTTGTTTGTAACAAAGACGACTCAAACCTTATTGGGTCTCGGTCATGTTCATCGGCTTCATCTCGCTCGAAATCGTGTTCACGACGATCTCTCCCTCGTCCTCCGAGTCGACAAGCTTCTCGTTGGGCAGTCCGTACTCCTCGTCGTTCTACGCGTCACGCCCGCCTCACACACCCACCTCCTGAGCGTCCGATGCCACCTGAATGTGGTAGGCGTACGCCGACGTGTTCTCAGAAGGCTTCCACATCACCATGATGCAGAAGAACAGCAGGAAGTAGTAGATGCTCCAAATGCCGTCGTTGATCCTAGTGCTCACGATGCGCTCCGATTCCTACAGCCACTGGTACTTCCACACCGTGTGCGTGTAATCGTATACGACGATGTAGCTGAAGCAGATCAGCGTGAGCGTCGCCAAGATCACGCTCACCACCAGCAGATTACGCAATTGCGTGAACACCTCCAACTTGGCGACTTGCTTCTTCTCCATCAGCTCGTCCATCGTGTCCATTAGGCTCTGGAAGATCCAGAAGTACACCAGGGCGTCCATGCTAATCATCACGCGCATCGCGCATCACTCACCCCGAGGTCACGAACAAGCGGATCATTTCCACAGTCGTCTGGTTCGACGGATACATGCTGCAGTACGAGTCCCAGAGCGAGACGACGAAGTACGCAACTCCGAAGAAGATAAACTTGCAAGCCTCGTCGCCGAGCGACGCCTTGCAAACGCCCAGTCTACAGCTCACGTAACATAGCCGGGAGTACCCCATGCACACAACGAGGATGAGAATGCGCGTGATGGTGCGAGTTGCGGAATCGATGAAGATGGACAGAAGACTGAGGAAAAAGACGTTGTTACCCGTGTTGTTGAAGACGGACAAGTACACAACCTTCACCAGGTTATCAATGATAAAACTACAGAGGACTCCCTAATGATCACCGCATCACCCCGCGCCCACGATGATGATGATCTGAACGGACATGATTTCCTTGGCGTACTTGAAACATAGCATGCCCCAAACGATCAGTGCCACGACGTACGCCACGCACATGAAGGAGAAGAACGGAAGGCTGCCGTACTGAGGGGCAGGCAAGTGGCCGTAGGGGTTCTCGACCACCATCTTCCCCTCGAAAACCATGGGAGACACGTGATAGTCACAGCTACGCGTGATGATGCGCGACGATCGCTACACTGCGTTGAGGACGTAGTAAATACCCGTCTTCTGGGGGTTGTAGCTCACGTTGATTCTTCCCTCTCTCCCACTAGCCGTGAACGAAGCACGAAACGCCCACCTCAACTCCGTAGTCTCGAGGAAGTACTTGCCCTTGGCATCCTCGGGAATCAGAAGTCTGTTCTGGTTCTTGCACTGACTTCGCTACCCGTGAGTCGGCCATCAGGAGCGAACCTTGTAGGCTTCTTCATCGCAGCAGGCGATGCGCTTTCCGTTGCTGTCCTGGTAGCCAATTCTCATAAAAACATCCTCTGTAGTGATGAGCGTCTACGGCGGTGACGGACTCCGCACCATCTCCCACTTCCACTGTACCAAACAGATTGATAGAACTGTTTGCTGGCTTTACGTTGATATCGAGGGCAATCTCACTCTTTCCATTCTTTCTACCGCATCACGCGCAGAACAGGAAATACGCACCTGACACGCGGCGAATCCTTACTATCAAAGACGTAAACACCTCTGTAAATCAACGTCATGCAGTCGACGTTAAAGGCACCATATTGAGCATTGTAACACTGAACCAACAATGGCAGAGAGAAGAAAAGCTAGTCAATGAGGAATCGATGCACGACCCGATTACAATAAAACCCAGGTAACGCATTGCAACTGGAATATGGTTTTTGACCTCCACATCTAGGCGATTGACCCATAAGCCGGACGCAAACGAACATATGTCCCACTCCTCGTCACTCTTGTCCTTCCCCAATTCAATGGCTTCGCACAATCGGGACACTTCTTCCCCAAATAGCGGAATCGTAAACACGACCGTTGTTCCCGCTCGTGTGAGATGGACCGTGATTTCCGGCGAGGCCGAAGACGTACGCGTCGGCAACGCGATTGGAACAAACACGGCAATTCAGTTTCTTCTTGTGATCCAAGCACAGCTTGCCGCGCTCCACCTCGCCCTTCATCAATTTCTGCCACTCCTGGTGATTTGGCTCCACGACCATCTCCCACGCATCTCCCTCCTGGAAGGGCTACTCGTGAGTGCATCGCTCCACCGCTACCATTCCGTCATACGCGAGGCGATTCTCTCCCTTTCCGTCCACCATCTTGTAGGTGCGAAGCCAATGGCGCATCTTGTCCAGGTCGTTGTGGTAGTACTTGAAGAAGTCGCAGTAGTCTGCACTTAACCACAGCGACAATCCAAACCTCTCAGTTGGTTGCAGACGGGGTCCTCCGCGTTCACGCCCAGCACCTTCCAGTCCATCTCTCCCTGGTCAATCAGAGCGATGGCGCCGAACACCTTGACCTGGTAGACGTCGCCCACCGCGTGAGGAATGTAGCTGAAGTCCATGATGTCGAGTGGATCATTGTCGCCAAGGAAGGAGCCAATGTCCGTGAGTTCCTTCTTGTGAGGGTTCTCCCACGTCTGGGGAATGGCTCCGTAGTTGATCATGCTGGGGGCGCCGTAGAAGCGCAGCTCTCCGTTCTTGAGGTCCTGCATGATGGGGTTCATGGAGCGCTTCGTGTTGATTTCCGTCTTGGCACTCTGTCTATGGCTTGGATTGAACCCAAATCGGTACCCTCTGGGAATCTCCATAATGCAGTTCACTGTTCCCACCTTACCCTTCACAAACGGGGTGTCGCAGTACGCAATATCCTACGGAATCAGCAGAAATGTCACAGAGCGCACATGCCAAGGGGAGATGGGCTCAAACTTGTCGTTCACCATCGATTCGACCTGGCACTGGTACTCCTTGTCCTTGCCGAGAGTGCCAGTGACGGCACCTCTCTACACATCATCTCCGGGAATAGCACAAACATAGGAAGAGAAGGAGCGGAAGAGGAGGGGGAGTACGCTGCTCCTAAGACGTTGTGACACTGAAGAAAGCATTCTCTGATTCTCCTCGGTTCCAGCAGGTCTCAAAAGGGGTGAGGGAGAACAACAAACAAGCCCGTCTAGCTCAGTCGGTAGAGCGCTAGGCTCTTAACCTAGTGGTCGGGGGTTCGAGCCCCCCGGTGGGCGATTCCTTTTTCTCTTTTCGTTTCTTTGGGTTGTTTTCTTTTGATTTGGATTGCGTTTCAATAGATGTCGAACAAACAATAGAGAGTGTAGTATCTTGCAGACAACAACAGGTGCAAGGCATTGTAGATGAGAGACTAGGGTGCGCTAAGGAAGGAGGATATATTCAGAGTTATCTCCTTCCTTAAGACTATTGTTGACGGCATAGATTACTTCCAGAGCACTATGGCTCACATCTATGTGATGAGCCATATTCTCAACAGTTTGTTGCTGTTCTATCAGTAGCACACACGTAGTGATAACAGTCAGGTAATCGTTGCCATCACAACAGAAAGGTTTTACGACCTGTTCTCATCTCGTTTGGGAGCCGTAATGAATGAAGACTCAGTAATATCTTGATTCGTTGGTTAGTGCTCTGGGTCACATATGTGACAAAGTGGGCAATAGTATACATAACATAATGCATACTGAATTGGATGGTCGATGGGTTCGAACGACGATGTTGAACCCTCGTCTTCAGAAGGAATTGAGAGTTGTATGCAAGGTTGTGGACTCGATTCGTGGTGGAATAGTTGGATTGTTATTTGATCACTATTATCCGAACCTTGTTTGGGTGGATTCGATGATTCTCCAGCCCAATATAGATGCAGATGCATATTACTATTATTCTCCAATCCCCATGAAGACAATCATCCGAGCAGACCCCATCAATAGAGGGCACCTTCCACAAGGCCTGCTGAGCATCATCGTAAATGCAAAACAGCAGTCTAAGAAGCGGAGACAGTAATCCACAATGAGGCCAAACTACGTAAGGGCAATTAAGTAATCCACTGTGGACAAGGACAGCCATCCGTCTAACACCACAACGGACGCAACAAGCAGTCTCTGTCACAACAACAGAAGACGAGACGTTATCATCGATTCACTACCATCAACCCGTATCCAACTCTGAGTAGAGACTACGCACGGCTCCTTCAACACCTCGCTGTCTCTTCGCTGTCTCATCACGATCCACACAAAGAAACATCACTAAGGGTAACCTCGCATCACGACAAGCAACTATGCAAAGAATCAAGATGGAAATCGAAAAAGAAATGAAGATCGCCTCCCCCAGTGTAATTCAATGAAGGAAAAGAAAAGTATCGGATGCGGGGATTGAACCCGCGACCTATCGCGTGTGAGGCGATCGTGATAACCACTACACCAACCCGACTTGCCTGTTAGGCGTTCTGTTTCTGTTCCCACACTACACCATTTAAAGGAGCGATTATGATGGGATGGTGGATCCGTCTGCAATGAGTGACAGTTGTCCTAACCCATGGAGTAAAGAACATTCAGACAGAAAGAAAGAGAACTGATATTGATCCACACCAGCCCAGACAACAAGAAGAAAACTCTCTCTATTGCAAGCACTCCATCTCCTCTTTCCTTAACACGAAACAAAATCGAAAAGAAGAAATCAGTGATACGGAATCGAAGTGCGCCTTCACGCTCCACTTCCCGCATCACCGACCACTGCACCACACGAAATGAGTTCTCGCCCCAATCTGCTGTCCTATGACCAAGGGTCCTCCTTAACCTGAACAAGAATCCACATAATAATGCCAACCATATGCGCTGGGATTGATCTCGGCACGTCAAATACATCGGGGTGCGTTTTCCGCAACGGCAAGCCGGACGTTATTGCTCTCGAAGGCTCATCCCATCTGCTTCCCTCCTGCTACGCGTACAACAATGGAAACAAAACGGAGTGCATCGGGTCTCCAGCAAAGACGTACATTTCGAACAACCAGCACTTTGGCATCTGGAAGGCGAAGCGAATGATCGGCGTGCCGTTCAATTCGTTCCGCGTCCAGAACAACCGCAATTTGTGCCACGCGCCGATACGCGAGGCCGCGGATGGGGGCGTGGAGTTCTTCAACGACACATACGGCATATCCATGACGCCGAAGGACGTCGCTGCGAAGATCCTGCAGAAAGTAAAGGAGAAGGTGGAGACGTTCACTGATTGCGACATCGACTGCGCAGTGGTCACGATTCCGGCCGGATTCACCGTGAAGCAGCGCGAGGAAACGGAAAAGGCGATCGAAAAGGCGGGCTTTGAAAAAGGCTCCTTTGCCATGATTGACGAGCCCACGGCGTCGGCCATCGCCTTCATGGCGCTTGACCACGTGTACGAGGGCTATTTCGTGATGTTCGATATCGGCGGCGGCACGTTCGACGTGTCCGTGGTGGGCGTGAAGAATGGTCACATCTCCATCATCTCGCACTGCGGCGACGAGAGCATTGGCGGCGTGGGCATTGACAAGAAGATTGCCAAGTTCATCGACGAGCAGTGCCTCGACCTGTACAATCACCACATCATGGACCCGACCCACAGGAGAGCGGCGAGGAACATCACGAGGCTGATGAGCTTCGCCGAGCGCGCCAAGATCGACCTGACGCAGCTGGAGGCCACGGACATCGACCTCTCCGCCTTCAGCGACGTCCTCCAGCTGGAGCAGCAGGGCTACGACCCCTACGACTGCGCCTTCAAGCTGTCGAAGGCGGCGCTGACGCGCCTGGTCCGCGAGGACGTCAACCTGTGCGTGACGCTGATGCACCAGGCGATTCTGGAGTGCGGGCTGACGAAGGACGACATCACGGCGGTGGTGCTGGTGGGAGGCACGTGCCGTCTCGACTACGTGAAGACCGCGCTGAAGGAGTACTTCAAGAGGAGCGTCGTGCGGGAGACCGTCAACCCCGACGAGGCTGTGTGCATCGGCGCGTGCCTGTACGCGCACAGCTGGAGGAACAACCGGGACCAGCCGTTTTTCCTGCTGGACGGGCACCAGATGTACATCGACCAGGTGGTGACGCGCGGGATCGGAATCGAGCTGGCGGGAGGCGTGATGCACACGGTGATTCCGAAGGGCACGCCGCTGGAGAGGAAGACGTTCCACGTGTGCGTGGACACTCCCGATACGAAGACGAGGGTCATGAAGACGGTGCTGTACCAGGGCAACAATCCGCGCGTGAGGAACAACACGCTGCTGAAGGAGATCGAGTGGAGCGGGTTCCCGGGGGTGCGCAACTACGTGGTGAAGTTCGTCATCTTCATCACCCTCGCGTCAAAGGACTCGATCGTGGTTCGAGTGGAGGATCGTGTGAACAAGCAAGTGTACTTGGCGGATACGGAAATACTCATCTGATGTGTTTGTAACAAAGAGAAGAGAGGTCGGGGTAGCCGTTGTAATCTGACATGATATCGCGCGTAAACGCTTCGAGAATGTTGTGCCCATCTTCGATGTTCTCAAAAGCGTCGTTCTCGAGATTGTAGGAGTAATCATTGTAGTGACTACGCGTGAGCATGCCGGCGAGTTCACACTTCCTCGGACTCTGCAAACGCGCATTTCCGTTCTGAAGAATCGAGATGGTGTACTCCTTCTCCTACTGCCTCATCGAATCACTGCATTACTCACATTTCCCTGGTTCACAGTGACGCTTGACGACGTTCTCGTAATCTTGAAGGGATAGTTCGCCGACTTCATTGACTGCAAACCCTAGCGATCAAGCAGGTGCACACATCCGGCTACATCGAACACCCTGTCCAGAAGCCGATCTCCCGCAGTCGCCGTGTACGCTGTGAGGAAACGCACCATGCGCTACGATAAAGAGAGATATAAACACCCACTCCTCCAAAAGGACGATGACCACGAAGAATGGAGATCATCCGCAATTCAAAGAAAGAATGTCTGGACGAGGAAGTAACACTGTACGCTTCCATTCGTGAACACTCATCGCGTAGGTCAAGAACCGTGATCCTGCTCCAATTCAAATCACTGCCGAGCAACTTCTGCGAGATGCAAAGGAGAGGCACGAGGCCGAGCGGAAAACGCCTGTTCAGAAGATTCAGAGTTCCGAGGTATGCGACGATTGCCTGGAACTCAGCTGTGTAGGAATTGGCCGAGTTCCGCTTCCTGAAACGCAGAGGCTTTGAAGAGGGCATTCGCAGTCAACGGCAGCACATCGGCAATTACATAAAGTACGCGAAGTGGGAAGAACAGCAGGTACCGCTCATGTCCTCCTCTTTACGGTTAGGGAGAGTTCGAGCGAGCGCGTAACATATTCGAGCGAGCGCTGGACGTGGATCAGACGGCCACCCCTCTCTGGCTGAAATACGCCGAATTCGAGATCCGAAACAAGTACATCAACCGCGCGCGAAACGTGTATGACCGTGCCGTTACGATTCTGCCGCGTGTGGACCAACTCTGGTCTGTGAGAGAGAATCTCCTCATTTGTAGGTACAAATACGCCTATCTCCAAGAGATGACGGGAGACATCATCGCGACGCGTACGGTGTTTGAGCGCTGGATGCAGTGCTTCCCCAGCGAGCAGGCGTGGCTCACGTACATCAAATTCGAGCAGCGCTGCGGAAAGTTTGACAATGCGCGCAATCTCTACGAGCGAATGCTTGAGCAGATTCCCGAGCAATCCGTCGTTGATTGGTGTTTGCTTGACTGAATAGTCCTACATTAAATACGCCAAGTGGGAGGAGCGTCAGGGCAACCCGGTGAATTGTCGTACCATCTTCGAGCGCTCCTTGACCGAACTCTCGCTGGAGAACGTGGACGAGGACCTGTACGACGTGTGCTTCGAGCTGTCATCCCTAGATTCCTGGAGTTTGCGCGATTCGAGATTCGCTGTCACGAGACGGAGCGAGCGCGCGCCATCTTCAAATACGGCTTGGAGAAGCTGATGAGCTCGAAGGAGACGTTGCGGAACGAGTACACGCTGTTCGAGAAGCAATTCGGCAGCACGGAGAACATCGAGGACGTGATCATTTCGAAGAGAAAGGAGCAGTACGAGGCGATTCTGAAGGAGAATCCATACAACTACGACGTGTGGTTCGATTATCTGAAGATGTTGGAGCAGGAGGGCAAGGAGGAAGAGGTCGTCAAGGCATATGAGCGCGCTGTCGAAAACGTGCCTCCGAGCAAGGAAAAGCGGTTCTGGAGACGGTACATCTACTTCTGGATCTACTACGCGGTGTACCTGGAGTTGGACGTGGACGAAGTCGAGAAGGCCAGAGATGTGTACAAGAGGTGCATCCAGTGCATTCCAAATAAAGCCTTCACTTTTGGCAAGGTGCGAATCGGGCCGATTTCTGTCACTCCTAGATTTGGATTCTGTACGCCAAGTTTGAAATCCGCCAGAATCATCTCGACAAGGCGCGCAAGGTAGTGACGCTTGTTGCGACTCACCGGTAGATCTTGGGTCAATCGATCGGTCTGTGCCCCAAGCCATCCGTGTTCAACTACTACATCGACTTGGAGTACCACCTGATGAACCTGGACCGCTGCCGAACCCTGTACCAGAAGTTCTTGGAGTGTTATCCTTCGCGTTGCGAGGTGTGGGTGCGTTACGCCGAGTTTGAAGAGGAGCTGGAGGAGAACGAGCGCGCGTCGGCCATCTTTGAACTGGCGATCGGCCAGGAGGCGCTGGATACGCCAGAGCTCGTGTGGAAGAAGTACATTGATCACGAGATGCATCTTGGGAACCGCGAGAAGGTGGAGGAGCTGTACGAGAGACTGCTGCAGCTGGCGCAGCACAGCAAGGTGTTCATCAGTTATGCGCAGTTCGAGAGCACGATCAGCATGGACAAGGCGAGAACGATTCTGGAGCGCGGAATTACTACGTTTAAGGAGAGCGGCGAGAACGAGATGAGACACCAGCTGCTGCTCGCCTTGAAGGGATTGGAGGAGTCCATTGAGGACAACGAGGAAAGAATAAAGAAGGTGAACGAGAGACAGGCGAACAAGGTGAAGAAGGTCAGACACAACGACGAAACGGGCATCGACGAGGAATACGTGGATTACGTCTTCCCTGAAGACGAGGCGAATTCGATTCAAATGAAGCTGCTGGAGAACGCAAAGAAGTGGAAGAATCTGAGAGCGGCAAGCAATCAGGAGGACAGCAAGAGACAGAAGGTGGAGGAACGAATTGATTTAGACAAGGAGCTTTACTCCTCTTTGTTGCAACAAACAGCACGCAATACTAAGTGCCATTCTCTCAAACCTACTCCTCATCCTTCTTAGGCTCCTCCTCCTTCTTCTCCTCCTCCTTGGGCTCCTCCTTAGGTTCCTCCTTAGGCTCTTCCTTCTTCTCCTTCTTTTCCTTCTTTTCCTTCTTTTCCTTCTTGGGCTTCTCCTCCTCAGAGGACTCGGACTCCTCAGAGCTCGACTCCTTCTTCGCCTTCTTGGAGCTCTTCTTCTTAGGCTTCTCCTCCTCGGAAGACTCAGACTCCTCAGAGCTCGACTCCTTCTTGGACTTCTTGGACTTCTTCTTGGGCTTCTCCTCCTCAGAAGACT
>JANPWJ010001181.1:0-11792 GCA_027406325.1 Blastocystis sp. subtype 2
CGACGAGCTCGCCTTCTACCACAAGAAGATCAACCAGAAGAAGAAGTAAGGGGGGGTGTTGGTGTTCAAGCGATACTTTGAATGGGGTGTTTGTTGTGGAGTATGCGTGATGCGTAAAGGAAGCGTAGCGAATCGTTAGGGTGATATTGACGAGTTGTTATGGGGTTACCGCGGGAATGGGTTTACGTTTGTTTGAGAGTGTCATTATTTCTTAGGATGGACTGGTGTGTTAGGGATGAGTCTCTTTTTCGCTTTTCGAGGGATTCAGCGGCATATGGTGATGAGAGGATAGAGCGGTGTTCTGTTATCTTGTTAATTATGTGTTTGAAGTAAGTAGTTGAGCGGTGAACATGGAACACAATAATTAAATGTGTAAAGGAACAGTCGGTGAAATCGTCCTGATTTCTGCCGTTTCGTTATCTTCCGAGCCATTGATTTCTTTTGCGCAAATAACACTACCCCGTTGCGTTAATTCTTCACTTTTCCGCTTTTGCGCACGGGATATAATAAATGGGAAGGAAGATCGTTCTTCTGGTAGGACCAAACGGGAGTAGCATCGTGAGGTTCATTCGGGCTATCCCGGAGTGTAGTATCGAGTGGCGCGTTTCATGGAATAGATAGAGGGCACTGTCTGGAGATAGACGTCGCTAAAACGTCTCTTTTGCAAGATCGACTTAAAGACATGAAAGAGCGTGTTGTGATCATCAATATCGCAGAGGACATTAAGACTAACCTCTATTTGAGCAAGAGTCTTGGCTGTCCTCTCTCGGAGCTCTGGGTGTGTGGCTTTCCCCATGCTATGGGTCTTCAGCTCTGTGGAGACCTTTGTGAGAGTATGTGCTCCGCAGTGGGTGGCGCTTATGAGCACAATGATGCTGTTATTGAGAGGCTCTTTCCCCGTTTTGGTGACGGTGCAGTAGGGAACAATCCTCACTTTACTAAGCGCCCTCTCTTGGTTATATCGCAGATGAACAACCTGAAGTCGCTGTTCGTGGATGAGGTGCATTCGCACATGATGTGCCACTTGTCTGGTTTGTATTCCTTCTTTTGGTGATGAATAGAATTGAGGAAACTCTCCTTTCTGTCCATCTCGGGTGAATGGGAGAGGATTCGTGTTGATAATCAGAGTGAGTCACATGCCCTACCATAATCTGTAGATCGCTTGACATTCTTCATGAGTGCAGTACTTGACACTCATGACAGATGGAGGGTTGTTCCTCAAGAGATCAAAGGCAACGAAACTCTTATTTCTATTGAGGACAATGAAGTAATTTATGGGAATAAGAAAGAGGAGGCGGAACAGGAGGAGGATATAACTCTATGCCTTCAGAATGATCCCTTTTCGGAAGACTATTGTGAATGCTGCATCAACTGCGGGTGCAATGAAGACTGTGAGGTTCACAAGAAGTGCGAGTGCTGTAAGGAATTCATTGAGAATCTTGAGTGCAAATGTGCGAAGGACTGCTTGTGTGCCAACCACAGCAAGCATAATTAAGAGTATATACATAGCAATGAAATACCACTACTGAATCCGTCAATAACGCTCTCCTCCCCTCTTTGTTACACTCATTCTCTTTCATGTGCGCACCCACATCATGCCTTTCCATCACGTGCTGATGCTCACCATCCTGGTACTAAAACTCCCCCTTGGTTCCCTATCATTCCCCCTTTTGATCCCTAGCAGCAGCACTGTATTGTAACCACCCCCATTCTATCCTACGCATCGATTGTAATCCAAACCATCTACAAGCTCCCTTCAATGTCTCCCTACAAGTGTATTCAGATAGTACAACGGAGTCCTTTTCGACCTCCCTGGAATTCTCTAAAGACGATAGTGATACGCAAAGTACTGTATTGTGCGTTCCCCCAAGTCGCCTCTCCATTGCTATTCATAGCAGGTTCCTCCTCTCCTGCTCCTCTAACCCATAGTGATATGGCCATCATGAATGTCGTCGTCAGCAAAGGAAACGCAACCCTGTTATCGTTTCTTCACAAGGGTTGGCGTTCTTTGCATTCATTTCAAATGGACATTGACGGAAGACAACGACAAAGTGAAACAATAACCTTACTAGATGATACGGACAAATGGCTGTATCTTGTGAGGGACAGAAACCCTCCATTCTGCTGGAAGAATCCGGACTCCTGTCCCATCGACTGGAGTGAAGGGGTCGCGAGTGATGTTCCATTAGTGCTGTCCAACGTAACCTACTACAGCACCTCGTTCTGGGTTCAGTCTTTATCTGAATCCGGCTACTTCCATTTGGTATTAACAGTCCGCGGTGGAATGATCGTGTATCTGAATGGAATCGAGGTGTACCGCGTTAATTTACCCGAGGAGGTGAATCGAGACTCCTCTATAATCGCGTCGTCGTGCACTCGTCCTGAAAAGGAGGAGACGGTGACAATTCCGTTGTTTGAGAGCCCTTTGCGAGAAGGGTTCAACTCGATAAGTGTAGAAACCTACCGATGCGTGTGCGACCCCTACTCGTATCCGCTTCGTTTATCCCTGCTTCTCCAGAAGGGGTCGTCGTCAGTGAATGCGCGAAGCCAGCACGCGGCGTCGGTTTCAGCCGTTGCGCCGTGGAAAGACGAGAACGCCTTCGACGACGACGACGGGACCTTCTTCGGAACGCAGACTGCCTGCAAGGGGGTGTTTTTCCTGTTCACCTTCAACCAGTCGCTTCAGTACTTCGTGAGTGGTTACCGCATCCACGGCGCGAAGGAGTGCCTCTCCCATCACCCCACCGCCTGGGTGCTGTACGGGCTGAACTCCACATCGCACGCGTTCGACCTGCTCCACGAAGTGCGCTACTCCCCGTTCGAGCGCGACGAGACGAAGGAGTTTTCGCTGTCCTCCAACACACACTATGGGGTCTACAAGTTCCTCGTCGTCGACTGCGCGAACCTCCACGACGAGTGCAAGGACCGGAGTCTCTTCTTCGGCGGCGTGTCGCTGCTCATGGGGCCTCTGCCGGGTGTCTGCTTCGCGCGTGATGGTTATCCCAACACGCTGTCGGGCAAGACGGCGCTGATTCCCTGCGACGCGTACTACGCCACCTCTCCCTCGTACCGCTCTCGGAAGTGCGTGGAGGGTGACTGGGAGCAGGAGGTGAAGAACTGCAGTGCCGACATGCTCCTCTATTCGGTCGTGGAGGGCGCGCCGTTCCTCGTGGGGAAGAAGGCGAAGCCGTGCTTGGTTCTGTCGAAGAGCGGCGTTCGTGACATGAGCTTCTCGAGTCTGACGGGACCGTCGGGACTGACCATCTCGGAGAAGGGCGTGGTGTATGGAACGCCTCGCGAGGTTTACGACAGGGAGTGCAAGGTGGAGTCGCAGCAGAGTTCTTCGCAGTCGATCGTGTCGGTGGATTGCAGGACGTTTAGCGAGAAGAAGCGTTCGTTCGTCTTTCGCCTCGATGCCTGCTGCATCCTTGTTGCCGCCGTCGAGTCGGTGGTCTTCTTTCTGGTATTGGGCATTCGTTTATGTATCAAAGAGCGCAAGCGCATGCGCTTGATGAAGCTGCGTTGGGGTGTTTGTTGAGTGAGTTTCCAATTATAGTGAGTTGTGTATTGAATGAGTTTCAAAGTACAGTAACGTGGGCGTTGAACGCCTTCCAAATCACACTGAAATGAACATATGTCTGGAAATTAGTGTAGTAATGAATTGCATTCAGCAAACAATTCCATGCACGTTGAAGTCCTTTCAACACAACTCACACAAAACAAATCCCGCACACCTGATTGGACGCACCACTTCTCCCTCTCCTTCCAAGCGGGAACGATGACTCATTATTCACTAATTCGCAATGGCACTCAGCTACTCTGTACGGAAGCAGTAGTCGGTTGCAACTACCGATAACGGAATAGACTCCAGGGGAATGAGAATGAAGTGGAGAACGATGAGGAATCAACGTTCGATCCCGTCGAAAAGATGCAACAGTTCGGAATCAACGCGAGCGACATTCAAAAGCTGAAGGACGGAGGATACTACACAATCGGCATGGTGCTGAAGACACCCCAAAAGGTCCGACTCTATCTCTGTCTATCACTCTAGGATCTGGTGGCTGTGAAGGGGTTGAGTGAAGCGAAAATCGACAAGATCATCCAGGTGGCGAAAACGATTGAAGTGGGGTCTGTGCTTCGTGTTCACTGTAGACGACGGGTGTATTCTGTACGGGACGAGAGATACTGAGCATGCGACAAGTGGAGCAAGCAGTGCGGGGTGAGGAGTAGAAGGTGATCAAAATGACAACGGGCAGCTCCGAACTGGACACGCTGATTGGCGGGGGCGTGGAAACGATGAGCATCACGGAGGTGTTCGGGGAGTTCCGCACGGGAAAAACGCAGCTCGCGCACACACTATGCGTCACGGCGCAGCTCCCTCTCGACATGCACGGCGCGAATGGGAAAGGTGGGTGGTGAAGCGCGGTGTCACCCATAGTCATATTCATCGACACAGAAGGAACCTTGTAGAAGAGGAGGGGTAGCGTGACTCATAGCCGTCCACAGCGCATCGTGGAGATCGCGGGACGTTACGGACTGAACGGAGATGAAGTGCTGGACAACATCCTCCTCGCACGTGCGTACACACATGAGCAGCAAATGGATATTATTACTGCCGCTGCAGCGAAGATTGTCGAAGATGAGTCGCCCTTCCATCTTCTCGTATTCTTCAATACTGCATTGAATGGTAGATCATCGACTCCATCACGGCGCTGTTCCGCGTTGATTACAGTGGAAGAGGAGAGCTCGCGGAGAGACAGCAGAAGCTTGGACGCCATCTGAGTGCACTCAAGAAGCGTACGTCGCTCCTTCTACTGAATCAACGAGTAGTAGCGGAGGAATTCAACGTCGCAGTCGTGATCATAAACCAAGTCACCGCCGACCCCGGCGCCGCGGCCATGGTAGGAGCACAAAGAGAGGAATCACGTGCAGTTTGTAAAGGACACGAAGAAACCCATCGGGGGAAATGTGATCGCCCACGCGAGTACCACGCGCCTGTTCTTCAAGAAGGGGAAGGGGGAGCAGCGAATATGGTATTTCCGTCGTTGCGCGTCATCATCCCTAGCAAGGTGTACGACAGTCCCGATCTTCCCGAGAACGAGGCCACCTTCGCCATCGGACCCCAGGGAATCATGAATGCGGACGGATAGATTTGTTTGTTATCCCGGAATTCCCGTTTTCACCGCCGAATCACTCGTTTTTGGCACTATTTGTGTAGCAGAGGCATGCTTAAGGGTTGGAGCATTATCGTCTTCTTGGCATGCTTGGTAGTCACAGTATTCCACATAATCGTGCCGCTTGTGCTCATTCCCCTGATGGACGTAGATCCCCTTCGTTGACGACGCTTACATCCCGTTCCCGGGACTGCGACTGCGCTCCCAGTTAAACAGGATATCGTACGATGACCGAGTGACGAAGCCAAACAAATACAAGGTGCGGACGTGGCTGACTCAGCACAAGCTGGTGAAGCCGATCTTTCTGACCAATTCGCATTTATCGGCGGAAGAACGGGAGAGGAGACTCGCGGCTCGGAAGGCCATGGTCGAATTCGAATCCTCGAAGAGCGCGGGTCTGTTGGACAGCGTGTCGGACGTGAACAGCGTCGAGAGACTGAACCAGATGCTCAATCGCCACGGCAAACGCCACAGCGGCGCCTCAGACCCGGGCATGCCGCAGAACGCTGATCTGGAATCGAGCAGTGTGCCGGAGAATACCATTTGCGTAGGTTTCACACTGCCCGTCACAACGGTCTCTGTTTTCGGTTGGACTCATGGACTAGTCGCGACGAATTCAAAGTATTTATGTTAATACCATAAACAGCATGTTGCTTCTGCGTAATTCGATTCGCGGTGTGCTCTTCGACAAGTCCGGGAGTTACACGGACGTGTGTAACTACAACCAGTTTGTGTGTGTTTCCGATTACGAGTACGCCCACGCTGCCCTCTCACCCGCAGACTTGACAGTCAAACACAGCAGCCGCTGCTGTCCTCGCTGCTGGACAAGCTGCAGGAGGTGAAGTGGGGAGGCAAGGCGTGCAGCTACTACGGGTTCGTCAACAGCCACGTCCTCCTCTCCAGCACCATCCAGCAGGTGCTGAAGGAGCTGGAGAGCCAGTTGGTGGGAAATCTTCACAGCGTGGTGCTGCTGGGCAGACAGGTCGCCAAGCCCGTCTCGAACGTCCTGCTCTTCTCCTCTCTCCAGGACTACAACGAGTTCCTGCAGCAGACCTATATCCAGTCGCCGCTCGCGGCGGAGAATCGTTACGTCGGTGCATGTTCAGTGATTCATGATCAGAGCTATGTCCTCTTCAAAGAAGGTACGGTGAGCTCGCTACCGTACGCCGGATACGTCTACGACGACAAAGAGGTGTTTGCGTTGATGGCGACGCGCTATCTGTCCAACTCCCAGATTCCCGTGATTGACATAAGCGAGGGGCGTAGGGGTTGGAGAGGGAATGAACGCGTAGCGTTCTGTCTGTACCAGGAGGACGAGAACGACGACTCGTGTTGCGACGTCAAAACCGCGGGTTATTTCGTCAACGAGCGTCTGGTGAAGAAATCGACCGCGGCGTGGGCTCGGATGTACAACGAGATCGGGGCGGCGCCGTCGATCGTGAGTGCCGACTTTCGTTTGAGTAGAAATCGGGGGGTATTCTGACGGGCAGAAATGGTGAAGAATTCGGTGTTTTTCATCCGCAATGACGGTTTTTCGGACTACTTTTCGAAGGATGAATTGTCTTTTATGAGCCGGTTTGTCTACAACCACAGTAGGAGCGGAGACGGGGATCGAGGGTAGATTGTCTGATTATGGGGGAAGGCAGAACAAGCAACCGAATCGCTTCGCTGTGCAGGAACGGGACCTATGTCTCCTACCACCGCGTGCTGACGTAGCTGCGGAGTGCGTGGCTGACGCGTAGTGGCGAGAATGACGTGGGACCCCACTTTCACCAGCAGTTCTATTCCTTCAAGTGGATTCGTGGCGGCGGACTCACGGGTAGTGAGAGGACGCAGATCGGGGAGAAGTGCCAGATTTCTGACAATTACCTCACCGACCCGATCGGCGTGGACAACCTCGCGGACGCGTTCAGCTACACGCACCAGCTGTACGACGCGATCATCCTGGACGGAGCGGAGAAGACTCGCTTCCTGACGAATATATCCCGCGTTGAAACGGAGGGCGTTTCCTTCACGGCAGATTTACCCCTTCTTGCGAAGCACCACACTGGTGGTGATTCACGACACGAACACGCTCAAGTACAGCAATCTTATCGATGATTTGCTTTCCACCACTTCCTTAAACTTGATGTGGCGGTCGAGAAGCGGAGTGACGCGTAGATCCATTTTTTCCGATCCCTTGTATCCTGCCGGTATTTCTGTATTTAAGAAGCCCGAATAGATTTCCTTTATCGCTCGATCCTTCTTGTTGAACAAAGATCCATGACCATCAAGGATCACTGCAACTCCCCACTCGTCCAAAACACAATTCAAATCATGCTCAAATCCTTTGTGTTTCTGTTTGTCCTTGCCATCGCCGTTTGCAACGCGTGCGATGTTGCCGATTTGCCTGGCCTTGACCGTAGGGCTGCGATCCCAGAGTGAAAAGTGTGGAACTCTTCAAGCCGTGGGAGGACGGATTTCCCTGCATTCGCGTTCCCTCCATCGTCCGCACGCCCCATGCCCTCATTGCCTACGCGGAGTGCAGAATGATCACGGGCGATGGGTGCAATCCGGATCCTATCCACAGAATTCTGAAGTAGGGTGGACGTAGACTCGAGTGAAGGGGTAGCGACAACTCCATGTACGTTTGTCAGAAGAAGTCCGTCGACGGCGGCAAAACGTGGGGCAACCTCACGTATCCGTTTGGGAGAGAGATCGCCACGCGCGAGCCCTCCCCGGTGTACGACTTCATCCACGACAAGCTCATGCTCGTTGCCAACCTCATGGACTCGCAGCTGATCATGGTCCCACTCTCCGTCGTCTCCGTCACCCGTAGGCTCTGTCCGATGACGAGGGCGAATCGTACTCTCCCATGGAGAACATCAACGAGAAGGTGGGTGCGGCGCACACGACCTACGTCGGCGTGGGCCACGGACTCCAAATCCGAAATGGTCCGCATCGCGGTCGTTTGGTAGTTGAATTCCAGTCTTCTCACGTCGCAGATCTTCATCGGCCACCACTGGGCGTACGAGTACGATCCCGTGTGGTACACCGACGATGTGGGCAAGACGTGGACGGCGAGCAACTCGATGATGAAGAAGATGGACGAGGCGCAGCTCGTCGAGCTCGAGGACGGTATTGTCATGGCGAATATGCGCAACCAGCATCTGAATGTTGAATCGCGTGTTCTCCGTGACTCGTAGGGAACGGCGCGTGCCGTCGCAGTGTCAACGGATGGCGGTGCCAATTTCGGACCCATCTACTACGACCCCGTGTTGGTGGACCCGATCTGCGCCGCCTCCATCATTCGCGACTACCGCACCGACCGCGTGTACTTCTCGAATGCGGCGCACCCGACGAAGAGAATCAACATGAGCGTGCGGAGAAGCAGCGACTGGGGCAGGACGTGGGAGAGCACGCTGCTGGTGTACGAAGGTCCCTCCGCGTACTCCGACATGATCGACCTGGACTCGGACGAGTTCATCGGTCTGACGTGGGAAACCAACAGCACGGGCTGCCAGGGCGAGTCGTGCCGCACGCTCTTCTCCTTCGTGCCCAAGAACTTTTCGCTTGTTTGTGAAAGGAAACAACCCCAGTTGCAACGAGCCGTAACAATGTCTCTCCCCTTCTCCTCGTACTCCTCCTTCGATATCCACATCTGCTGGAACGACCCCAGCGAACTCTACGCCTCACGCCACGCTCTCTCTCCCACGATGATCGACCCGCCCGTCCACGCGTTGTACGGACTGTAGATGGGCTCCGAGCTGTACAGCTTCGGCTTGAACGACTACGCGTCACGCTCTCGCCACAACGCCACCGAGTTCAGACGACTGTTCAGCTCGCTGTCCAGCCGCGCCGACAAGCCCTTCATGCAGGAGCCGCCGCCAGCGAGCACGATGTTGGAGGTGAGTTCCTTGCGGATCTACGATGAATGCATGCACGAACAGCCACCTCCACGTCACAGTTCTGAATGCAGTCGTAGATCGTTCCCGGCAGTGGGGGCCCCTCCGTCTAGACGTCACGTGCCCCTCGCAGCCCCACCGTGCCGTTGCCCGTCATCATCACCTCCGGAATGCAGTACGCGTCCTGGTCGAGGTGCACTTCCTGGTTGTCGGGAAGAGTGTAAGAAATGGGGGTCGTGGGGGGCGGTCTATTCGTAATGCTGGCACGATGCAGGAACGATTGTTTGATGGGCTTCGCCGCCAGGTGGAAGCAGCACTCCTTCATGTCGCGCACGATATCCTTCGATTTATGGAATTCCAAAAACAGTACCATTATTGCGTATTTGAGGAAGGACGCGCGCGTGTTGGGGTAGTCGATTCGCTGGATGTTGGCGACGACTCCCTCCACGATTTGCTTCTTCAGGAAGCAGTGTGGCGTCACTTGGATCTTCTGTGAGCTCAGTTTGTCGAAGAGGAGCGAATTCAGGTAATCACCGCCGTAGGGCGATACTGCGCTGGCTACGATGAAGAAGAGACAGTGGGCATACAGGTCATGAGAGAATAGCCGTCGTAGACGGGAACAACGCAGATGCCGCTCGCTCCGAAATCGACGGTCATGCACGTCGTTTTGCCCATCGAGAAGCTATGCGTCATTGCTCTCCACGAAGCGGACCCGATGCAGGAAGAGGACTTGAGGAAGTAAATGGCGGGGAAGCCGAGCTTCTCAAACATCAGCTCCGCGAGCTTCTTGCGCTGCTCCGTGAACGCAAACGGCTGCTCCACGATCAGCAGCGGGTGTTCCGACGCCTTGTACCGCAGTCCGGCCGTGATTCCGTAGTCCAGGAGCTTTTCGAGCGCATCGTAGTTTGTGACTACGCCGTCATGAGCAACGCGATCCACGCACTCTTTCCATTTGCGAGGGAAGGGAAAACGTCCATTTGGTCTCGCCTCGTGTTCAAATCCTGCGTTCCCAGATAGTAGGTCGGAGGATCTTGGCTATTGAATCCGTACGACTACGACGTAAACGAGCGCGTTGCGAGCCCCTTACCGAAGGATACACCGCCTTGGGCACATCTTCTCCGCCGTATCCCAATTTGATGGACGAAGTTCCAATGTCTACAACAATTCCTCCGGTTTCGTCTAGAAGTGACGGGAATCCCTGTGCTGCAGCCTACCACTACAATACATCGTTCGATTGGCTTCTAATCTTAGATGGGTTGCGATAAACGAGCTTCCTCCACGAGAAGTGCAGCAGTTATCTCGCTTTTTCGTTCCCAAGGATTGCCAAAATGGGGAGGAAACGGGGCACGAAGGAAACAGACTCGATTTTGGCTGAGATGGAAACCAAAATAGCTCCTATTCGTGGCAATGGCTTGACTTCTTCCTCCTGAGAGACGCACCGCTTGCTCTTCCTCTGCACATACCCGTGGGAACCATTCCCACCACCCCAACAATTCGACCCTTCAGTCTCCCACATTTCTCTTCCATTTCGTCTTGTTTCATTCCATTTCCACTCTCGAGAATGAACCAATACATTTGGCAGAAGGATGCGGCAAACGATATCGGTTCGATCCCATCCTGCTCCTCTGATGGCTAGATGATGCCTACGATGGAGGAATTGAGGATATCAGCACCGTGAAGATCAACATTCTCAGAGAGCTTCAGGATGCGGGTCAGGACACGAGCATTTCGATCCAGGACATGGATCGGCTCGTGAAGTGCTCCATTGAGAATAGTGAGGAGCTTCTTGACTACATCTCCAACCATCCCCGCATCGAGTACAATCCTCCCTATCTGCGCTTCAAAGTGCTTACTATTCACGGAAATCACTCCTAGCCCGAAATCAATGCGAATACAAGTGACGACTTCTTGAGTGAGCTCCACAGTCGTCCTGATGGCGTGAAGCGAACCACCGTTATCGGAGCGTCTCGTTTTATACAACGCCCTCACTCCTAGAAACCGCAATGCCGATAGCTTCCTTCTGCCCCTGGTTCACCAGGGGAAAGTGATAGGAACCCGCGACGATCGTAGCAACGAAATCGCAAGTCTCTTCCCGCGTCTCTACCGCTTTCGCACCAAGTTATCGGGAACGGCGGAGGTGAAGAATCAGCGGAGCTACATCGTGATGTCGAAGAACGTGTCGAAGGAAGTGCGGCAGGGAGATGCCATCCTAATCAACAAGGGAGTGTACAGAGGTAATGACGCGGAGAGGGGCTGATGTGGAGTGGATTCAAAACCGGTGCAGATGCCCCTGTCCGTCTGCAGTCTCAAGACGATCGGAGAGGCCATCGACAAGCACGAGAGGTAGGAATCGCGTAGTCGATCCATCGTAGCGGCAAGTCCTGGGTGCACGAGGTGACGGACACCATCTACCTCGATAGGCCGTACGTGGGAGAGGAGGGAAAGGACGTCCCCATCTACCGATTCGGCGTGACCAACGATATCCGAACGCTGTGGCTGAACAATTGCGACTCCTTCTACAGCCGAAGCGAGGAGCTGCAGAACAAGATAAAAGAAGCGAACCTGGACTACGATCGCGTCCTCGTGACCGAGCGGCATCAGTTCAAGCGTGCGAGGAACCCAGACACATTGTCTATTTGTTTGACACGGCAGTCAGAGTCGAATCGCAACAAACACAGCATTCCACATCCTTCTGCGGCGCTCTCAGCTTGGGACCGCCCGCCTCCTTCGCCAT